>BSBK01002034.1:365000-632500 GCA_027943335.1 Chamaecyparis obtusa
TATGTTTACAAGAGAGATCAATCCTTATAAAAGGAGATCAAAACCCTAAAAGGAAACCTAGGTTGCATAATAATAATTAATAAAAGAATTAATTATTATATGCCTAAAGTTTAGCTTAAGTAGAAAGATATAATGAGTGAGTTTAGCTAGTGGTTGTCGGGTGGTGCCTAGGTGGCCCCCGTAGATTTGTTCTTTCTTGTGTTAGTGCGTCGGAGTGCATGCTAGGGTCGTACGACCCTAGTACAAAATTTTTTTGCCCCACCTGCAACATTGTCCAAATTGGATGAATTTTATATAAAAAAATTGAGGGTTCTTGGATGTTGTGAACTCAACAATGAGGTCCGTTTGAGCCCAAAGTGCTCCAAAAATAGTGACCACATTGGGATGCATTCTAGTGTCAAACGACCCTGGTGCAAAAAATATTTGTCATAGAATGCAACTTTATCCAAATTGGACAAATTCTATGTGGAAATAGGAGTTCTTGGGCACTTTGAACGCAACAGTGAGATCTATTTGAGCCCAAGGTGACCATAAAAAGGGACCCCCCAAATCTGACATAAAATCTTTGAAAACATAGATCTGACAAACATGGTCAAATCTCTCAAGAAGAGGACAGGGGAAAATAGATTTGAAGCTCTGATACCATGTTGGAGTTGATGAGAAGAAAACCCACGACTCCCAAGAACACCTGCATGCAAACACCTATCACAAAAAAAGAGAGAAGCAAGAAGCTATAGAGGCCTAAACACATTGATTTACGAGAGAGGAGACATCCTTGATGTGTAAAAACAAAAGTTGCAACAATCACAATGAAAAATTATTGTGTTGAATGATATGTTTACAAGAGAGATCAATCCTTATAAAAGGAGATCAAAACCCTAAAAGGAAACCTAGGTTGCATAATAATAATTAATAAAAGAATTAATTATTATATGTCTAAAGTTTAGCTTAAGTAGAAAGATGCTTGTATTAGTTTCTAGGTTCGATTGTGTAGAATTTTTTTTCATCAACGTTTCGGATCATACTACATGATCCATCATCAGGATGCTAGAGAGAAAAGAACATAATAAGATAAATTGCTTATTATGTTCTTTTCTCTCTAGCATCCTGATGATGGATCATGTAGTATGATCTGAAACGTTGATGAAACAAATTCTACACAATCGAACCCAGAAACTAATACAAGCATCAATATGGATTGTGGAAATCTAATGGATCTGATTAAGTAGAAAGAGATAATAAGTGACTTAATAATTAAATCAATATGATTCTGGTAGATCTGCAACTGATCTTATTATGTTCTTTTCTCTCTAGCATCCTGATGATGGATCATGTAGTATGATCTGAAACGTTGATGAAAAAAATTCTACACAATCGAACCCAGAAACTAATACAAGCATCAATATGGATTGTGGAAATCTAATGGATTTGATTAAGTAGAAAGAGATAATAAGTGACTTAATAATTAAATCAATATGATTCAATTAATAAGCAAACATATTATTACTCTAACAAAGCCAACTAGTAGGGGACTAGATGACATCCTATAGGCAATGATATTCGGCTTGTGCCCCCATCAAGGAGCAATTATAATCAGAAATGTGGTGGTGATTGGTTGTGGCATCCATTTATTGTCTTAGCATTTCACAAAATGAAACTTGAAGGATACAAAAGGCATTGTAGGTGACTAAATTCTTCAATCAGGTTCTAGGATTTATAAAGAAAAAAAAAAGAATTGTTTGGCTTAGCAATTTGGTTTTTGACAGTTTCAGAGATGAGGTGAAGTCTAATTCTTTGCTTTTAGGTATCTTATCAAACAATTCACATTCTTTGTCTATTCTTGCACATTTGCATCCATGTCTACCAAAGCAATTGCAACTACAACATTTAGCAAATTTCATCTCTTCCTAATGCTTTGATGGATGTCCCTACCTTTTTTCCCACCACATATATGCCTTATCTCCTTCAAGAGCTCCTATCTCATCGCAAACAAAGAGGTCATTGATAATAGCTATCGAATTGTTTTTTTTTTTTTGGCTTTGCACCTTCCACATACACCTATTTTATGCCAATGACCAATACTTCTAGCATAGGGCCTCATACGGGGAGAGGGGATGCTATATTGCCTTAATAGAATGAAAACATTTTTTTTGTCTATAGCATACAAGCGCCCCCTTCCCTCCCTCTCTCCACCAATACCACACCTTGATTTTTAACCTCACCCCTCTCTTGTGCCATATTCATTATCAGTCGTCTTCTTCCCGCAATAGAGTAGAAAATCTGCCATTAATGCTTGTTATTTTTCTTGCTCAAGACCTTTGATAGATATGCCACAACCATACTATCTTTTCATTTTCTTTATTTTTATTTCATTTTATTCTACTACTAATTGTTGACTCCTAAATAACTATTAAATTTTGGTTTATAATTATGACATATTCGTTTTCATATGATTGTTATATATTTCTTTCATCATCACCCACATCACTAATTATTGATCTAAAACCAATAGATTGTCCTAAACACATGTAAACACAAAACTTAAATGACAATTGTAACAATTTTTAATATTATTTAAAATCACATCGAAATGAACAAATCTCACAATTACATATTATCAAATAATAGTAGTAGCCACCTAACCCACCCATCATTGGAACTATTTGAGCCTTAAAAAAAAAATACTTTTCAGAGCTTGTTTTAAATTCAAATTGTTATTATTAATTTTGATTGGCCAAGAAAATTATAAAAAATAGAAAGCTGTGGACCGCGGAGGAAATAAACGTGGCAGTTTAGTTTGAAAAAAAAAGTGAGTCACAGGAGGAAAGAAATGAGATATTTTGAATGAGTCAGATTCCCACATAAAGATGTGGCTCAAAGTCTAAAGATTTTCTGCACATTGTTTATGGGTAAGACGGCTCCACACGATTCCCTCTTTTGTTTGTGTCCCCTGATTTAATGAGTTCCAAACCAGCCGATTTTCTAGAGGGTCAATGATATTTTTGGTAACTTTTAGTCAAGAGAAGGAAGAAATTGCCTGTGTCAGAAATCTGCAGTAAGTTTACCAGGCTGGAGATGCGTTCATTATAGGAGTTCAGGGACTCCAACCGTCATCTGCCCCTTTGGTTGTTAAAGAACAGTTGGGATTGCTTGATTATGTCAGAATTTCGTCACAAACCCAGCTCAGGAGCGCCCAATTCTGTTACTGTGGCGTCTAACATCAGATACTTCCAATCAGGTACGATTTTTCTCTGCAAATATCATTTATGGCTTTCTTCATGGAGCCCTTAAATTGTATGATTTGGGAGGTGTTTAGGTAGAATTTGTGAGTGAAATGACTGTACCACAATATCGCCCTGTTTTTCATAGAGTTTTTCAGAATCTTCAACTCAACTGTAATGTTGCTAGACAAATCTTATGTTAAACTGAAAACCCATTAGAAAATAAGGTCCTTAACAAACATATATGCTTTCATAGAGTAGGTATAATCTGTGACTAAAGAGACTGTATCATAATATCATTCACAGTTTTTTATATTGCAAGAAAATATTGACTAAATTTACAGAGTTTTTCAGAATCTTCTACTCAATTGTAATGTGCCTAGACAAATCTTTTGTTAAATTTGAACACCCATTAGAAAATATTGTCCTAAACAAGCAAATGTGCTTTCATAGGGCATGCTGACAAATTTAGCCTTCAAGTTGTCTGATAAATCTTTTTTTTCTGGAGCAGTTGTGGTCCAGGATTCGGGTCTGAATGGAGGGAATGCACGAATGCAGCCTGAAAAGGATTGTGGGAGTCACAGGTTTGGTGAAGTAGCTGGTGGTACCACTGCTGAGTGTGCAGCAGTTATTTGTTGCCCGTGTGCTCTGCTGAATTTGGCTTATCTGGCCTTTGTGAGGTTGCCTGTAGGTCTCTTCAAAAAGGCCTGTAAAAGGGCAAAAAGAAAGAGGAGCAAAGCAGTGCAGATGAAGGTAATTCACTATGAAGACTCTGACACAGAAGATTCTTCTTTGGAATCCTCTCAGGATGAATTGTTGAGTCCCATACATAAGCAAAATTCTCTGGTAATTGATCGGCCTTTTGTCAGTACTGAGAAATTTTGGGAAGATGTTGTGGGGAAGAGTTATGTGGGCTTTTGGAGAAATCTTTCTTCCAGGAGTAGGGGCATTGACTCTGGCTCAGAGGCTACAACGAGGGAATAGAAAAGTTCAGAACAAGAATCTGGAGGGTTTATTAAGGATAAGAGATTTCCACAATCAAGATAATGCCGTTTATGATTTAAATTGTGTTATAGATATTTGAATCAAATGATTCAAATCACACTCTATAATCCATCATCATGATGGAATCCAAATGTGGAAGGTTTCATCTTACAAGGCTCTTAGTAAGATTACAAATGTGGAAGGTTTCATCTTACAAGGCTCTTAGTAAGATTATGACAACAAATTCTTCCAAGATGATGATTCAATTACTGATGGGAGGGATTTCAGAATATTGGAATTGAATGCAGTAAACTCTAGAGGGTTTCTTCTTGCCAGACTCTTAGTATGTTTATGAGTCCAGATTCTTCCAAGATGACGTTCCAATTCCTGATGGGAGAGTTTTCTGAATGTTGGAAATGAGTGCAGTAATACCCCCTCTAGGACTTTATGCACTTGTCCTACTTCAGGAAGTTGAGATTTCCCTTGCCGACTTCGGGGTTTGTTTGAGGGCCGTCTCCTTTCTGATCTCCTGGTGTGAGAACATTTAAAATGGGATAACTGAGTTTTGGATTGAGGATAGCTGATCTTGAAGAGCAGTAACATTTTGTGAAGGTATATATCGCTTCGAATCATCATTTTGTATTGGGTATTTGGGATTCATGGTTTTGATAGGAAAACATCAATTTGTATTGGGTATTTGGGATTCATGGTTTTGACAGGAAATCATCAATTTGTATTAGGAATTTGGGATTCATGGTTTTGACAGGAAATCATCAATTTGTATTGGGTATTTGGGATTTCATGATTTTGATAGGAAATCATCTTTTTGTATTGGGAATTTGGGATTCATGGTTTACACAGATATTTGGCATCTCAGAAGGGCCTCTGTCTAGAACAGAGCTCAAATTTAGGATTCATGATTTTGATAGGAAATCATCCTTTCCAATTGGGCATTTGGGATTCATGGTTTTGACAGATATTCTGCCTAGAACACAACTCAACTTTAGGAGACCTTGTATTACCATTCTATTGAGCACCAGCAGTCAATCTGTCTACAAACTTTTTGAGCAAATGTTTTCTTATTAATTTCTGAAGTTTGAGATTCAGAACTTTGTAACAGGTTTTTCTTGGATACGCAATCAAAAGCCCTTGTTTTTGTCATTTTCCTCTTAGTTGCAAATTTCTTAAATGCGCAATCAATGAATTGAAGCCCTTGTTTAAGGAAGCCATTAATGTATTGAAGAGTAGCCATTAATGTATTGACGTTTTGTCTGGGTAATCAACTGATTTTTTAAGGGAGTTCACACAAGATGAGAATCTGTTGAAACACAAGATGAGAATCTATCGAATCAATAGACTGACAGCCAAACTGAGAGAAAATTTGAATGAATTCTTGATAACAAGAGAGCGTTAATGGATAAAATGATTAGTAGATGCTTAAATTATATTATAAATGCTTGAAGTGTAAACATCATTATTGTATTATGATTCATCGATTCGATTACTTCCGATTTTTCATCATTATCGTCTTATGATTCATCGATTCGATTCCTTCACGTTATTCTTTTGATTCATTGACTCGATTCCTTCAGATTCATTGATTCGATTCCTTCAGATTATTCTTTTGATTCATTGATTCGATTCCACATTTTTTCCTGGAGATATTTCAATAAAAAATCTAATCAAATTTCATAGCAAAAGAAGCTGGATTTGAGGAAAACTACATATTTTTTATTAATAAAGGGCTGAAATCGAGATTATATTACTAATAATATTTAAAAGAAAAATACAGTCTCTGAGCAAAGATGGTTTTCATCTCAAAATGTTTGTCATACCATAATTCTTGATAGCAAATGGAAGAGATAATAGACGAATAGAAAAACCACCATTTTGGCGCCCCATGCAAGGGAAAACATTCTAAGAATTGATATTTAAAAATCTAAAATCATCTACATTAAGCATACTTAAAACTTTTCTTCAAAATTACTCCTAAAATTTGCTTTCATCTACTACTACCGAGGGACACCAAAATTAACCAAACATCTTATCTAATCTTAAGAAGCAAAATTCCCCATTTTCTTAGAGAGGAATGACCTTTTGTGCCCAGAGGCCGAAGTCCTTTCTCTTCCTACCTACTTTGAAACCCATGCATTCCTTGCCTTGTAATGAGAACGCCTTGAGCCCACCACTCACACTTTTTCTCTGTTTGCTCGCCTCAGACTATTGTCTACAAGAAAAACATTTTGTACACTAATGAGGCGCTTAGAAATCAACATTCTTACTCGTGTCTTGTTTCTTATCCAACTTTCGTGAGGATTGCCCTAGATTGTCTTCCTATTCATCATCTTCACCAAAAAGAACGTAACCTTCCTCCAACATGTAATCTTTCCACCACACAGAGTTAGATGCAACCTTTAAATCCAATCACCTATGAAGGAAATTGATGTTTCTCAGTGTTTCTAGTCAACGAGCTTCAAAAGCTTTCTTATCCGTCATGGAAGGAATTGGCCTCTTAGTTATCTATGCTCCAAAAGACCTAATCAAATCCTTTCCCTTATCAAAATCAACTGGGTGTGAAATCATTAGATTGTCTTCTACATTTCTAATCACTCTCTCCGTGTCGCCCAAAATATTTTTCTTGAAGACTTCCCTACATAATATCATTGAATCTAATTTAGACACACCTATAACCAGTAAAAGAGAGAGATACTACTGGAATGTCACTATTAACCCTAAAAGTGTGGTTCATTTCTATAATTTCCTCACTTATGATGATTTTAACTGCTCTCAAAGCCAAGTCATCAATTTCGTTTATAACTCTACTTAATCTTTTTGGGAGAACTTCTCCCAAAAAAGTTGTCTGCCTGAGATTCTTGACTGGCTTAAGGAAAATAGTTGACTCCATTGTTTCGCCTTACCAATTCTGCTAAAAAACCTCACTGAAATGAAGTAACTTGATAAGGAATTTACAGATCTCATACAACTAGCTACAATGTCAAAGAGTGTTAAAACAATTATAATTTCTTCCTCCTTCGCATGTGTGAGATGTCATTGATAAAGCTCATCTCTTTAGGAATGACTTTAAAATTATTTCAATAGCTTAAAAAACCATAAAAAGTAGGCTCTTTCATGTCTGTAAAAGGAATTAGGTGAGAATGTCTATTCATCATTTAATGCCATATGCGCTCTCATATATTACTAAAATCTTTTAGGCTCATCTAGTAATCATGAATTAGTCCAATCACTTGCTAGCGATAGACCCACTTAAATTTTAAAAACCTTTTAGTTCTTAAAAGTTGATTTAATTGTCATGTAAAACCACTTTCACAAATTACCTTTTTTACAATAGTCATTTCACTTTTTAAATTTAAAATGAATCAAATAGATTTCCTTTTCCTTCTTTGCCAAACAAACAACCAATCTTCTGAATTCCAACCAAGGAAATTGAACAAATACAGGAAAAATTCCCTAAGAAGATTCAACTTATGGCAACAAATTTAACTCTTCCAACATTTCACTCGAACAATTCTCAGAGCCCCTAAGATTGAAAATATATATATTCTATTAAAAAGTAAAGCAAATTCTTCTATTACTGGAAATAGATAGTCCTTAGAGCCTCTAAGACAGAGATGAGATTTTTTAAAGTATAAAAAATTCTCTATTCCCAGAATAAAAGTATAGCTAACACTCTATTTCCAGAAAGAAGTAATTTTCTTTTGATCCAGATTTTCACTATCTAATTTTTCGAGATTGAATAAAGATTTCATGTCCTTCCTTTTATTCAAATTAGAACCACAATCTTGTTTAAGAAGACCAACTTTAGATTGCCAAGTCCGTAAACAAGAGGAGCAAAGGAAGGAATGGATGAAAGTAAAATCTGCAAGAAACGAAGGAAAATGGGCATGGTTGAAAAATGGGAAAGCCCAAATCAATGAGCGTTTTCCAATAAGAAATAGGAAATAGGGCCCCCACAAGACCACTTGTGCGTAGATAGTTGGAACTGCAGAGGATATCCTTGGAGAAGAGGTCCTGGGCTGGGGCCCATAGTAGAGGGGAAAGATATTATTATTCTTGTGGAGACACACGAGCATGATGGTTGTATGGTTCCAGATTTTGATGGCTACAAGAAATTTTCAGTTTGGAATAGTGGGAATGAAACAGGTAAAGGTTACAATGGTATCACAGTGTTTATAAAAGAGCAATGGGGTGACGTGGTTAAATTGGAGAAGGAAGATCCAAATAAACAATACATATGGCTGCGTTTAACAATGAATGAGACTATTTTCAGATTGGCTGCCTATTATTTTGCTCTGAAGAATTCAAAATTCTACAAAAAATAGCACTTAGACAATGAAGATCTGTTTGCGTCATTACAAAAAGATATTTCTCTATTAAGCACCACGGGTGAAATAATGTTGGTCGAGGATTTTAATGCAAGGACAACCAACAATCAATCTTTACATTTGAGCAACGGTGAAAAAGGCGAGAGTAATCCTTTATGGCTGGTCGAAGGTGAGGATCAACCTTGCAAAAGAACGTCTCAGGATGGCAACGGGGATGTTTCTCATTTTGGAGTAGAATTATTGGGCTTGTGTAGTTTATTTGACATGGTTATTTGTAACGACATGAAGTTATGGCCAACTTTCGGGGGTATCACTTGCAAAACTTATAATGGTCAAAGTGTGGTGGATTATGCTATTTGCTCACAAAAGTTTACTTCCAAAGTGATAGAATTCAATGTTGGTAACAACTTATAGAGATGAAATCTGATCACATGGCCCTCTATATTAAATTGGATTTTGTCCCAAATAACCAGCATGATAAACAAGATTTACACAAGCAAAGGATAGCTGTTAATAAAGGTAGAATACCCATAAATCAGCAGAACAAAGCCATATTCAGCGCTGCCCTTAAGCAACAACTTCTAGAAACAAACAATACCTTGGCTGATGATAGGAACAATAAATAGGAGGACCATTTACATAGTAGTTTGTTGATTCCAACCATACACAAGGCGTTAAAGGCATGTAAAAGATCTTGCAATAGGAAGAGGGTTGCGAACACGTTTCCATCAAACGCGTGGTATGATGATGAATGTAAGGCAGCAAAGAGAGTTATAAAAGGGAAAGATCTGAGCAAAGAAAACAAGTTCTATACCAAGTTGATTCAAGCAAAAAAAGAGGAGTATGTTAATATGAGAATAAGGGAGTTAATACATCTAGGTAAACACAATCCCAAAGACTTCTGGAAGGAACTCCACCAAAGGAAAAAACAAGTAGTGAATAATATTATAGATAAGCAAAGGTTAGAGTATGCCAAGTCACTCTATGAGTGGTTGCATGAGGATTCTCCTCCCATTGTGAATACCTTGATGGAGGTGTTTATGGTTGATGACATCAAATTTGGGATAAAGAAACTAGTTGGTGGCAAGGCAAGTGACATTGACGGGCTTCAGGCAGAATTTTTAAAATGGGGAGCCGATCTTCTTGTGCCCCACATCACGGGTGTCTTCAACAATGTTATTCGGGAGGGGTTTCCAACTGAATGGACCACTAGCGTGGTCATCCCTCTCTTCAAAAGTGGGGACATCAACAACCCATCTAACTATCGGACAATCATGGTCAATCCACTTTTCAAAAAACTTTTTGGGAGTATGGTGGAATGTAGAATCAGCAGCTGGGCTGAAAGTGAAGGAAAAAGAGCCAAAGGGCAAGCAAGTTTTAGGCCCAGACACTCCACCATTGATCATTGCATCACTCTTCGGCACTTGATAGAAAAAGTATGGGACAGCCAGGGAGGAGAAGCCTTTTGTTGTTTTATGGACTTTAGGAAAGCTTTTGATACGGTTCCTAGAGACAAGTTATGGAGTAGAATGGAAGATTTAGACATCCCAAAGGTTCTTAGAGTTGCGGTGTATAGGTTGTACGAGAAGGTCAGGGCCAAAAGCAGAACTAAAGAGGGTATGTCTGAATGCTTTGACAGTGACATTGGTGTTAAACAAGGATGCCCTTTATCTCCCACTTTGTTTGGCTTATACATTGATAAACTAGAATCCTGGTTAGATAAGATAGATGGTGAAGGGGTGCATTTAGCAGGGTATGTGGTGAAGCTTCTTCTATATGCAGATGATCTTATTCTGATTTCTAAAATTGCTCAAGGGCTAAGAGATCAGTTAGGGGCTTTGGAGCACTTTTGTCAGGAGGTGGGGATGCAGGTGAACATCACCAAAATGAAAATAATGATTTTTTCTTTGAAGAGGAAGGAAAAACATGTTTCCTTCATTTTTGAAGATAGCCCGCTTGAAATTGTGAAAGAATACAAATATTTGGGGATTGAATTCCACTATAGACTCAGTTGGGAGACTTGTAGAGCAAAAAGGATACAGGGAGGGTGGAGAGCATCATACCTGCTCCAAAATAGATGCAGAAATGCTAAACTTTGGGACTAGAAAACCAAGAAGACTTTATTTGGCTTGTTGGTCGTGCCAATTATCCTTTATGGCTATGAAGTTTGGGGAGGCAGCATGACAAAATGCGGGTGGAGGCAGGTGGAGAGGATTCAAAAGAACTTAATCACTAGCAGCCTTAAAGTCAAGACCTCGGTCCCATATGAAATTCTCTTAGCGGAGGCAGGTTGTTTCCCATTGGAAGCAGCAACGATAACTCGGTTAATAAGTTATTTAAAGAAAATTGAAAACATGGATAACAAGTGATGGCCCAAAATTGTGGTGCATGAGGACTTGGCCCGCAGAAAGAAAACATGGATGAAATAGAATATAAAGTGGTTGAGTAAATGGAATATCAAGTTACAACAATGCCCCAACACCAATGCGGAAATAAAAAAGTTCATCATAGAAAAATTTCGGACTGCCATGTGGACTAATAACATGGGAAGGAAAAAGGCTCATTACATCAAAGTGTTCAACTCAACCGGGAAACATGGTGATAAGGTTTATCTGGGAGCAACTATTAAAGGTAAAGCTAGACTGCTTGTGGCCCGGTTGAGGACGGGCTCTCACCACCTCATATGCGAGACAGGTAGGTGGAAAAGGCCAAAAGAGGAATGGGAAGAAAGGATCTGCAGGTTCTGCGTTTCAGGTGCGATTGAGACTGAATGACATTTTATCATTGAGTGCACCGCTTATGATGACATCTGGATTCAGTACGGAATCGGTTCGGGAGCATGCAACATGCACAACCTATTCGAGGAGGATAAGATCAACCAAACCGCCAGTTTGATTGTCAAGATTCACAATAGGAGGTCCGATTTAGAGAAGAATCTGGAGTTAGTTGATGACTGTGATCTGGTGGTCCCTTAGGTTGTTTGGCCTCGTGGACGTCATTAAAATCTTTCATTCATTCTTTATTAGACATTTTTAAATTGTCCTTATTTGTTCTTGGGAACTTATCAAATTCTTTACTTCCTCCGAGTCTAATTCAAGCAACTTTTCAATGAAATATTATTTTGTGTGAAGATCTTCCTTCTATAAAATGTTTGTGTCTGTGAGCCCAAATAGATCATAAACCAATTCAAGGTCAGTAAGCAACCTTTCTTCTTCTCCTACATTACTTACTCCTGGAGTAGTCTCATCTATTAGAAAGATGACTTCTTCATTCCACTTGAAATCCACTATTGACATTTCTTTCTTCTTCCTTCTGGGTTTTTTATCCACACAATGATTCAAAGTAAGAAGACCACCTAGAATTTGAGGACCTTTTTTTGACTTTGATGAAAATGAAAGCTTACTCCTATCCTTAATACTATTTGGAAATGATTTCTTCTCTCTTATACTTTGTAGTTCTAAAGATAATGTATCCTCATCAGAGTTTGGAGAATCATGAAGAATTTTATTTCTAAGGTTTCATCTTACAAGGCTCTTAGTAAGATTATGACAACAAATTCTTCCAAGATGATGTTCCAATTTCTGATGGGAGGGATTTCAGAATATTGGAATTGAATGCAGTAAACTCTAGAGGGTTTCTTCTTGCCAAACCCTTAGTATGATTATGAGTTCAGATTCTTCCAAGAAAATGTTCCAATTCCTGATGGGAGAGTTTTCTGAATGTTGGAAATGAATGTAGTAATACCCCCTCTAGAACTTTTATGCACTTGTCCTACTTCAGGAAGTTGAGATTTCCCTTGCCGACTTCAGGGTTTGTTTGAGGGTCGTCTCCTTTCTGATCTCTTGGTGTGAGAACATTTAAAATGGGATAACTAAGTTTTGGATTGAGGATAGCTGATCTTGAAGAGCAGTAACATTTTATGAAGATATATATCGCTTGGAATCATCATTTTGTATTGGGTATTTGGGATTCAAAGTTTTGATAGGAAAACATCAATTTGCCTTGGGTATTTGGGATTCATGGTTTTGATAGGAAATCATCAATTTGTATTGGGTAATTGGCATTTCATGATTTTGATAGGAAATGATCTTTTTGTATTGGGAATTTGGGATTCATGGTTTGCACAGATATTTGGCATCTCAGAAGGGCGTATGCCTAGAACAGAACTCAAATTTACGAATCAAGATTTTGATAGGAAATCATCTTTCCAATTGGGTATTTGGGGATCATGGGTTTGACAGATATTCCACCTAGAACAGAACTCAAATTTAGGAGACCTTGTATTTGTTAACATATTATCCTTGAATTTATGTTTTCTTAGATTAGGTTTATTTTAGTTTATTTTTAGTTTATTACCTGTTTCTGTTGCGGCAGTTTTGCGTAACAGTTTATAACTGTTGTTGCCACTTCTTTATATTTACCTTGTTACATTTGATGCTATATCAAAAGAGATGATGAGATAGGGAAATTTGATGCTAGAAGTGATGAAGGAGTTTTCCTTGGTTATTCAACTAAGAGCAAGGCTTACAAATGTTTTAACCCAATATTAAAAAAGATGATTGAAAGTAACAATGTGAAGATAGATGAAAGGTTTCAGATACAAGAGAGAATGTATGACTGTAATCAGAATACATAGATCAAGGAGGCTGCTACTACGGAAGAAGAAGAACTTGTTGAAACTAAATGTGAAAATGAAACTTGTGATGATGATACAAATGAGGCTACTGAGATTCCTAAGACTCCGAAGTATGTAAAGAATAATCATCTTGTAAATCAAATTATTGGTAATACAAATCAAGGAGTAATGACTAGATCAAAGGCTAGAGAAGAAATTCTTTTGATTTCTCAAGTTGAACCAAAGACTATAGATTAAGCTTGTAGAGATGAATCTTGGATAGGTGCTATGAAGGAAGAGTTAGATCATATAAAGAAAAATAACATCTTGGAATTGGTTCCTAGACCTAAAGACAAAAATGTAATAGGAACTAAGTGGGTTTTCAAAAACAAAATGAATGAAGGAGTTTTTGTAAGAAACAAAGAAAGATTGGTATGTAAAGGTTATTCATAACAAGAAGGCATAGATTTTGAAGAGACATTTGCTCCTATTGCTAGGATAGAAGCTGTGAGATTATTCTTGGCTTATGCTGGACATAATAACTTCAAGGTATATCAGATGGATGTGAAATCTACATTCTTGAATGGGGATGTTGAAGAAGAAGTGTATATAGAACAAACTGATGGATTTCCTCTATGCAAAGATGGAGACATGGTATGCAAGTTGAAGAAGGCATTGTATGGACTGAAGAAAGCTCCAGGGCTTGGTATGCAAGGTTAGACAAATACTTACTTCGGCTTAGATTCATAAAAGGTAATGCTGACAGTAATTTGTATTTAAGAACTAGTGAAGATGGAGTTTTGATAATAGAAGTTTTTGTTGATGATATTATCTTTGGACGCAATGATGAATTGTGTGAGAATTTTTCTAAAGAGATGGAAAATACATTTGAGATGTCCATGATAGGACAAATGAAATTCTTTCTTGGACTACAAATAAATTAGAGAAACAATGGCATTTTTATTTCTTAGACTAAGTATCTTAAAGAAATGCTGAAAAAGTTTGGAATGGAAGACTGTAAACCAGTTGGTACACCCATGGTGACTAGCAATAAGCTGAGAAATGATGATGAAACAAAGTGTGTTTTCAGACCAAGTACAGATCAATGATTGGTGTATTACAATATCCGACTCATACTAGACCAGATATTGCTAATGTTGTTGGAATTATGGCTAGATATCAGGTAGAACCTAAAGAGACACACCTAGCTGCTGTGAAAAGGATATTCAAATATCTAAAAGGAACAATGGACTATGGCTTATGGTATGATAGAAATGATGAATTTTAACTTCATGCATATACTGATGATGATTGGGCAAGGAATATTGATGACAGGAAGATTACTAGTGGAGGTGCATTTTTCCTTGGGAAAAAGTTGGTTTCATGGCTAAGTAAGAAGCAAGATTGTATAGCTCAATCTATTGCTAAATCAGAGTATGTTGCTACTGCTATTAACTACACTCAAATTGTTTGGATGAAACAAATGCTATAAGATATTGGAATAACTTTTGATGAACCAGTGGTTATCCATTGTGATAACACCAATATAGTAAACATGTCAAAGAATCATGTGATGCACTCTAAAACTAAGCATATTGCTACTAAGTATCACTTCTTGAGAGATAAGGTAGCAGAGAAGGAAATAAAGTTGGAATACATTAGCACAAAGGAATAGATAGCAGACATCTTTACAAATCCATTTCCAAAAGATACATTTGAGTATCTCAGATGTATGGTTGGGGTTCAAGCCCCTCCTAGTGTGAATTAAATGATCCAGGAATGCATCAGTCTAGAATTTTTCAAGGCCTTATCATATTATGTATTTGATGTGTGGATGTACTCCTCAGGGGGAGTGATCGTTGAAGACAAGTGTTGAAGATAGTTGATGACTTATGGAACCCTTTTCCATTGATGACAAAAGGGGAGAGTGACTATGAGAAAATCCCTAAAGGGGAGAGCTACTGTATAAGGAAGAGTTTACTGAGAGAATACTTTTTGGGTTGATGGATTTTCCCATATGTTGCCATCAATGCCAAAGGAGGAGATTGTTGGATATTGCTAATGCATTGGGGAGATTGTTGATACATTTAATATGTTTAATCACTACGTTGAGTGAAGTTGGAATTGTTGTTGTTGTCATTCGTGTTTTGTCACTAATGTCAACATATGTTTTTGTGAAGAGAATAGGTTGGTTATTACAATGTACAGACACTGTACGGATGTTTTAGAACGTGCGAAGTCAGTTGTGTATACTGGTACGTGTTGTGATCTTTTATTTAAGATCACATGATTTCATATTGTATATTGGCTGAGTTACAGAAGATTTGGTGAAGACTGGTTATTGGATAGTGACAGTGGAAGTTGACAGAGTTAGTCTATGAGTTTTTGGAATATCTTATAGGAAATGCGGTTTTAGTGAATGCGAGCTTAAGGGATGATAGTCAGGGTACTAAAGAATGTTCAATGTTCTGCACAAGGTATGGAAAGAAGGATGACGTCAGTTGTAGCATGTATTCTGAAGAAGACCTATTTTGAAGTCAACTTCAGAGATGTAGCGTGTATTATGGATGGCAAACTTGAATTAAGGATGTCAGTCCTTAATTATTGTAATGTAATTCTTTTATACTTATTTTAGATACCGTGTGTATCTTAGCAAGGAGCTATGTAATTTTTTTCATATTAGGAAAGCCTAATTGGCCGACCTGATCATGTAGAATGTAATAGGGTATATATGTAAGATCTTTTCTTTTGAAAAGATATGGAGAGAATGTTTATGATGTAAAAGAGATTGTGAAAGTTGCGAGCTTGTATTTACTGGATGTAGAGTAGAGGATAACTTGAGTACTTCATTGGAGCTGATCAAGAAAAGATAGTTGCTATCGGATAGTTCAAAATATTGTGTATTTCTTCATATACACTTGTGTTGCGAACAATGAGTTCTGAAGGTGGACATAACCTTCTTTAGGCAGCGAGCCTGGGCAGTGAGCCCCCCAGTTTTCTTTACTCCTAACAGGATTTGTCCTCTAACAAGGACTATGTACTGTAATATTTTAATCAGCCCCTAACAAGGCTAGATCTTCTAAAAAGGATACTATACTCTTAGTACATCATTAATGGGTGTTAATTCCCACCAGGGTTTTACCTTTAACAAGGTTTCCTTGACAACAAAATATTATGTTATTGTGTTGGCATTTTATTGTGTTCATTGGATTTGATATTGCTTCCATTCAAAGTTTAAAGTTTAATAATCTGTCATGCAACTGATTCACCCCCCCCCCCCCCCCTCTCAGTTGTATTAGTGGACTGTTATTCCTAACAATAGGAAGGTCAAGGTGATCGCCAGGGTAGTAGAAACTGTGAATAAAATAGTCACTACACCTCTTACATTTCAAGGAAAGGATGATGTAGAGAACCTAAACATGGCACTGGACAACTTTGACAACCATTATGAGTCACTGTTGAAGATCGCAGAGGATAAGGCTGAGAAGAGATACCTAGAAAATAAGTTGAAAGAAGTTTTTCAGTCCATCTCATGGGACTTGGGCATTCTAAAAGTAACTACAATTAAGGCCAAAAGTGTTGCTGCACAAGGAAGAAAACTCTACAATTATTGCATCAATCCCATTAGACACATAAAGAACATTGAGGACATCATACCCAAGGATAGGGCTACATTGGATAGCATGATGGACAATTGTGAGACCTCCTCACAAACTATATTAGAAATGGATAAGCAGACATCCAAGATCTTGGACAAAGTCAATGTTTTGGATATAGAGAAAGGGAGAGTAGTGACAAGGTTTGGTTTGCTAAAGAGTTTAATCACTCCTAAGCTATCAATTCTTGAAGCTCATCTCACCGAGATGGAAAAGATTGAGAAATTAATGAACTTTGTACCCACTGAGTTGAAGGTAGCAGAGACTGCATCTTATGCACTGAATCGACTGATCCATGGAACGATGAAGTAAAGACCTTGGAAAATTCCTTCCAAGACATTCTAAATCTAGTGAGTAAGAACTAAGTCATACATGCTTGAAATTTTGAAGTTTTGTGAGTACCCTTGCCATTGATGTCAAAGGGGGAGAAGAAGAATATATATATATATATATATATATATATAAGAAAATGAAAATTGTAAAAAAAAAAGAGAGAATATGTATATGTATAAAGAAGAAGGAAGAGTACAGTCATTTTTTTGACACTTAGTCATTTTTTGCTAAGTGTTGTCATCAATGCCAAAGGGAGAGATTGTTGGCCAGTGATGTTTTAAGTGCACTGAGAATCAGTTGAGGGTTTTCATTTATGGAAACACATATGTTATAGTGATCGCATGGAGTAATTATAAGTGTTGGAGACTCGATCATGAAAATGACTAAGTACAGAATCAGATTTACAATATACTGCAGTACTATTTTGGTCAACAAAGATGGTATATGATATGTTATGGCTTGTGAACTTAGAGGAAGACATTTTGGGATATGTATGACCTTCAGTTAAGGTCACACGTGTTTTGGTATTGATATTAGCAAGTTACAGTGATATGAAGGCATGCAAAGACAAAGTAACAATGAAACATGGCATATGAACAATCGCGATGATTAAGGGAATGCTAGATGGAATGGAGACGTGATAAGTTAGATGAAGATTATATATTGCTGACACTGTGGTAGTATAAGATCATCGACTCCGTATTTATCATTTGCATAATTAATTATTATATTTTGTATTGTATTTGAGAGGTGACTAGATGACATAATAGATATAAGTATAGAGTGTTTTGTGGAAGCGATAGGTGTGTAAGATATGTATTAGATATGGATGTGAGTTTGGGATATCAGTGATGGTAAATAGAAGATGCGAGATCAAAGATTGACAAAGGATATTGACAGCTATAACTAGAACTATCAAAGTATAACATATGCTTGTATTGTTCACACTTGAAGAACACTTTTAAAACTAGGGGTCCAGAGTCACATATGGATTCTAGAATTCTTATCAAATCAACCTCTATTTTTATAGATCTTATCTCTGGAGTCTTTTGAGTTAAACAAAACCATGAAGAATTATCAAGAGCCATCTAAAAAAGAAACCTCTTTATAGTCCTTATATTCCTCTCTAATCCCTTTTTATAAATAACAATAAGGAATATAAATATTCCAAAACTTACAGGTAAAGGCTCGATTCTAGAATTCCGCTATTGTGGAATATAGCAAATGATCCAAGAAATTGATACAAAGATATTGATTTTTCTTTAAATGTGGAGGGCTCTTGTCTTCCAGGTTTTTCAAACTTTGAAGGATTTTCCCTTCTACTGATTTATTTGCAAAGGATTTCTCTTGAGTATCCTGCCCAGTGAGAAAGGTTTTAGGAATGTTATCTTCTTTTTCTCTACACACCATTCTTACTTTTTTGATAGGATTCTTAGCCCTATCCTCCCATAATAGAATATCTCTCTAAAAGTAGGCCTTCTTACTGATACTAATTTGGGGTTTACTCCTCTAACATACTTTAGCATTCTTGTTGTGTTTGTTAGAAATCCATTTCCTATCCTACAAGAAAGGGCTTCTCCAAGATTTCTCAAATCTCCAATCTATAGAGCCATTATTTTTTAAAATAAAAAAATGGGTATTCCTTGGAACATTATAATGATAAATATCCTTAAGATTTTCTCCCTTGGCTTGTTTACTCTAGTGATTGTCCAAATATCTTGATTTAAAAGCTTGATCTGTTTTGAAATACTTATCTCTCTTTCTAGGGTCCCATATCCTCCTAGCTATAAAGGAATTTAATCTCAAGGAACCCTTTTGCCATGATACCTCTTTACCATTATATCTATGAACTGGTTGATTCTTCTAAAAGGATATTTATCTCAACCAATGCCTCTGTACTCTATAAATATTAAGGCATCCTCTCCAATTATTGTTGGTAGCACTAAAACTAGATTTGTGATTTTTCTGTTGCCCAAAATCCTCCTTTATCCTCCACAATCTCTACTCCCAAGCACCAGTCAACAACTCTCCCAAATGTTCTTTATGTTTCCCAAATTCCTCCTTTCTCCTCCATAATCTCTGCTCCCATGTACCAGTCAACATATTGCCATTGACTCTACAAACCCTTGGACGAGGAAAACTACATATTATCTAAATGATATTTACTATTTTTTTTCTTATTTTTTTAAACAAAGCAATTATGAGAGAGAGAGAGAGAGAGAGAGAGAGAGAGAGAGAGAGAGACAGCTATTAATAGGTAGTTTTTAAATTATTTTTATTTTGAATTTTTTTAGTGTTGTATGTGAGGAAATGTGAGTTAAAAGAATACTATTACTAATGAAAAGCATTTAAACTTACACTAACTAACAACATATAAGATAAGGCATGCAAAAGAAATAAAATAACAAGCATGAAAAGATAATGCAAACCTCCCAAGAACAAGTGACCTCCTTTGTAGCATGGATTTTTTCAATAGGTTGGATGTGTGCTCAATATTGCTTGCTCAAGCTTCAAAAGAGGTTGTGACTAGGGATATTTTTGGGCATTAAAAGGATGATGTTCTTATGATCTTGGAGATGAAATTGCATGATAACAATTCTTTGACGGTGGATGAATTTGAAGGAAATGAGCCCTCAATTTATAGACTAAGGGATGGTGAAATAAACAGTTGAGATTAAAAGCTTGGGAAGGGCTAGGATACATTTGAGGGGAAGAACATGGATTGTGTTTTCTTAAACTCATAGCATGGTGACAAGTGTCACCATGTGATAGATCGAGAGGACATTGGGGGTTGAGAAGATATGTCATAAAGACATATATTGTCTCAAATCTCAAAGGTCAATCCTTGAGGAATGTGACCATTTTGGGAAGTGGAAAAGATTTCAGAGAATGGGAAGAACAAATAAAATATTCCTTGGAGGGGACAAAGGTGTAAGGAATGTGGTTGAGAATGTAAGGGCATTCAAGGTTGACAAGTGGGGAGGGATTTGAGATTGGAGATGATTTGACATTAAGTTGACTTTTGTTTTCCTAATCCATGTGATTAGGATGGTGCAAATATTTAGGAGGGGATTAGGCTTGGGTTATGATTAATTAGTGGGCAAGTGGGATAATTAGGAGAATGCAAGTGGGAGGAAAGAGAATGAGTGGAGGGTTAATTAGATAAACAAGGGTGTTTAACTAATTGAGGGTTAGTATGTGTGAAGGGGTTGGGTTGAGTTAGAATATTAGGTTAGGTGGTTAGAGGATGGTTAGGTAGGGGTTAAAGTCAGGATCCATGCGCTCAAATGAATTAAATATGATTTATTTAATTCATAAATGGAGGAAAATGAGACAAATGAATTAATCAAAACAAATACAAATATTTGTTTAATAAATAGAACAAGGGGATTAAATCAATTAAATAGCTATTGGTTTCTCATTTAATTAATTGGGTTATAATTAATTAATTAAACTAATAATAGAGATAAATTAAATAATATTGATCAAATTTAGGTGTTTACATTTTGCCCCTCTTTGAAATGACATTAAAATAATGTCATTTTAAAGAAGTTTTAAAATTTCAATGACACAAAGAATTAAAAAGCAACTAAGTTGCATTAGACTATGAGAAGTGATTTTAGTTAGACAAGGTGATGCCCGTCGAGAAGGAAGATGGGAAAGAAAAGGGGGCCCGGGCAACATCTCGAAAAGGAAAGTTGATTTAGTTGGATAGAAGAAAGGGGGAAAGAAATAAGATCCATTTACGATGTAGACCAATAGAAGGAGGTGTTGGATGATGTGAGGGATGAATTTGTTTGGAGGCAATACATGGGGGTAGGATCATGGCCAGAGGATCAGAGACATATCCCCTTCATGATCACACTAGTATACATCACTGCACAATGGGAGCATATTGTGGAGAAGTATCAACCAAATAGGGTCATGCGGCAATTTGGTAGGGTGTAGGATGTTCCTAGTCTAGAGCACTGATTTTAGAGGGTTACCAAGGAGAGGAGAGGGGAATTTAGGCCATCCCTGGATAGGAGATGCATCATGGAAGGTTGGTGGGATCTTTCATCGGTATAGTGGGATCCATAAGGTGGACCAACATATGCAGGGGTTACAACAACAAATACTACTTGGTTCAAGGTACCGAGACTACTAGGGAGGGAAAGGCTACTTCCATGGAGCATGAGGCTATGACAGGAAGATGCATGAGGGAGGAGGAGGGGGAGATACTAGCCGATGGGGAGAGAAGGGGAAGCCATTGGTGTAGTACATCATGTGAGGGTGGTCGTGGGGGAAGTTGGAGGGGCACAAGGAGGAAGATCTTTGAGAGTCAGGAGGAGGAGAGATATCATAGGAGGAGATTGAGGAGAGGGGGATGGAGGGGATGGAGGAGATGGTGTGGGTGAGAGAGACAAAGGCAGGGATGGAGGGGGAGATGGAGGATGGGATGGAAAGTTGGCCGCCATGGATGTGGATGGAGGGGGAGGAGGGGAAGATGGGTTACATGTGCAAGATACATGGGTTGATCTAGTGCTAGCACAGACACCACCAGTACGGGTCACCTAGGGACATCTCACACCATTGCAGGTTACATCACCATCAATCACATAGAGCCAAGAAGAGGTTACAAGTACATAGGTGGGGTCTTCATCCTAGAGGAGAGAGAGTGCATCAGCCTAAATCAAATCCTTGGAGCTAGGCCTACCCTAGATTAGATATTGCGGGATAGGATGGTGGAGATAGATACTGCTTGACAGAAGAGAGATACCTTCAGTTAGGAGAGGGATGAGATGACATAGGAGAGAGATGTGGTGATCATAGAGAGATATCACTTAAGGGGAGAGGTGATTCAGCTAGTGTTTGAGGGTTATAAGCGGGTTGGAGAGAGGGATGCACTTTAGAAGGAGCGTGATGCTATCAGGGATGAGAGCGATAGTATTAGGGAAGAGAGGGATAGTCTACTGCAAAACACCACCTCACAGAAGGTGGCCCTAGACATTGCAACGAGAGATATCAGTTTTGACCTCTTCTAGGGATGTGTTGGAGTTAGCACGATAGCGAAGTAAGGAGAGATATGAGAGTATGAGGTGGGAGAAGGATGAGGCAATGAGGATTGGTAGGGGAGAAGCGAATGAGAAGGTAGTGTGGGATCTTAGTGATGTGTCATAGCAGATAGGATTTTATAGAGAAATGTATTAAGTTGCATTACCTCCAGAGAGGAGAGAGGATTTTAGGAGAGCGGGGGGATCAGGTGGGAGTAATGGTAGACAATCAAGAAGAAGTTGAAAGTCAAGTAGCTCGACGAGGAGCTCCCACTCACATAAGTATGGGCACAACCACAAGTAGTCATATCTAGTGGGATCATCCCACATAAGATAGGGCTAGGAGAGAGAAGATACAAGGACATTTTAGGTAGAGGGGGTAGGACAGGTGACAGGGGCCCCAATACCGATTTTAGGGTCTATGGTGCAGGTGAAATATTATCTTTTTTACAACGAGACCATCTGCTAGGGTTCTCTGAATACAGGTACCTAGAGACCTCCCTTGGCAAGATAACCTCAGTAGGATCCCCTAAGATAGGATGACCCATCATAGGATTCCTCCAACTAGCCTCCTCCAACATGATCCATTTTTTATTATTTTGTATTATATGCATTATATGATGTACTATATGATTCTTTTTGGGACACATGACCTAGTATTTGATTTATTCATTGATGTACCATATGTACTCTAGTGATTCTTTGATAGACTGTATATATACATATACATATATGTATATGTATATGTATATGTGTGTGTGTGTGTGTGTGTGTGTGTGTGTGTGTATGAGACATTTTGCGAGACTATATATAGATGGAGAGTTAATAGGGATCATGTGTCATGGGTGATTTTTATTCATTTGATGGATATATGGATGCATGTATGTGTGAAAATTTTATTGACATGTGTGTGATGTAGGGTGTGATGTTTATATGATCATGCATGTTTTTATGAAATGAGACTAACATGTGATGTAGGTTGTCTATGTGCTTATGTTCTATTATGCAAGATGTGATGGTCTTTGTTATGCGATGTGTATGCTTACATGATGTATATGAAAATATGTTTCATGATGCATTTATGCTATATGCATATGTTATGTATGCTTATGGATGTTTATGTATGATGATTATGCATGTATGCACTTATCTACGTAATGATATAATAAAATGCACTTATGAGATGTTTATGATAATGAAATGCTTTAATGTTATGAATGGATATGCCTTGATTTATGTGATATGTGATTATGTGATGAATGCAAAACTAAGTGATTAATGTGCAACTAATGCAATTAAAATGTATTTGATTATGGAATTAATATGTACGTTAAAATAAACTTTGATGTACGATCCAAGAATGAATATGCAATGTAAAATGGACGCGATATGTAATTTAATTATGAATATGAAACTTAAAATGATTTAAATGATAATGCAATTAATATGCAATGCAATCTAAACGGTTTAAATAATATTGCACTGAAATGTAATAAAAAAAGGTTTAAATGATAATGCACTTAATATGAAATGCAATTGAAATGGTTTAAATGATAATGCATTTAATATGAAATGCAATCTAAAATGGTTTAAATGATAATGCACTTAATATGACATGAAATCTAAAATGATTTAAATGATAATGCACTTAATATGAAATGCAATCTAAAATGGTTATGAATGATAAAAATGGACATGATATGCAAACTAAAATGAATACAAAATGTAACCTAAAATGATTATTTTTATAATGCATCATAGAATGTAATATGCAAACGATTCTAAATGATAATGCATTTAGAAATGCATATGATGTCTAAAATGAATTAAGTGATAATGCTCTTAAGAATGAAATATGTAAATGATTCTAAATGATAATGCATTTAAAATCAATTTGATATAAAAAAAATGAAAATGCATTCTTAAAATGAATTTGATATGATATTTAAATGAATATGATATGCAACCTAGGATGTACTAATGAAAATGAGCATAATATGCAATTGGTTATGCTAATTAAGAATGACACTAATATGATGTGGATGCAATTAATGATAAAATGAATGATTATATGAAGATGTACTTGATGAATAACTAAAATACAAATGATATTAATGGTACAATTAATGATATGCAAAACTAACATGCAATTACTATGAAATGTACTTAATGTCATTTAAATAAAATGAAACCTAGAGATGAATGCAATTTTAGATGCCACATGATAAATAATGATAATGCAATTAAAATGCCACATGATGATAATGCATCTAAAATGCAATGATATGAGAATTAATGTGTAGTTAATATGCAATGACATGCAACTAAAATGCATCATAATGAAAAATGTACCTTAAATGCAATGTGATAAAAATGATAATGCAATTGATATGAAATGATATGAATGGTGTATACATTAATATGAAGCTAAATGAGAACATGAAATTAACATGCATTGAATGAAATGTAATGAACCTAGATGAAATGAACAATGAAATGGGTGATGCAACACTCTTGTACTAAAAATACCTCACAACTAGAGGTGTACATATGGTGAGTAACTTCAAAGGATGGCGCAATGCTCTTGTACTAAAAATAGTTATACCAAGGCAAAAAGGTGGCTTCTATATTAAGAATTTTAGTAAGGTTCGTGGCGTCCCCCTAGTTGGTTTTTACGCATGTGATACATTTAAGTTTCTAGTTGACCATGCTAGCTACTTGGGAACTTTGGCCCAATCTAGGCTACCATAAACACACTTCGCCTGAGCTTGGTGGGATTAGGGCATCCCAAGATTTATCCCATTTCCTATTTATATACCATCCATGTTGTTTACTAGTTTGAGGTTGTTCTCTAAAGGGGAAGCATACCCTCTAGACATGCCTCACTAAAAAAGGAAAACTTCAAGCATTAGCAACATTTTTCTTTTGCACCTAATGCCACAAAAGAAAGGGGAGAGGATAATGTGTGTTATAGTTAGGACCACTCTACACTATGCAAGTGCACCAAAATGTTTAAGACCCGGTGTTCTTTTCCTTTCAAGTTAGACAATGTTCTTAAAAGCTTAAAAAAAAGAACAAACACAAAGAGTTCTTTTTAAGTACCAAAATGAAATATTATTTTCCTTTGTTCAATTTTAAACATCAAATCAAAATGTTATGTTTTCTTGTTCATTTTTATCCTTGTCAATTTTAGGTACACAAAATCCAAGTGTGAAGTTCTGCTTCTTCAATTTTTTAACTTGTAAATTTTATGCACTAAATTGAAATGTGGATTGTAATGTTTGGCATACAAGGTAAATTTTATTACACCAAACTGAAGTGTGAGTTAATTTATTAATTTTAAAAATTAATCTACGTTCTCACTGGTTCTACCCACGTTCTCGCACACCTGCACAAATACTAAAAATACAACTTGTTTGCATGTTTTCCCTCTCGAACAGACAACATTCCCGCAAGATTGTCAGTAAAAATTAGAAAGATAAAATAATAGAACAAACAACCATCTTTTATACCAAAGCCTACCAAATGCGTTCCCATCGATGTGGCAATGTTCCAATAGATTTCTTTAATCCCTTTTCCTTATGGCTTATAAAAATGCATTCCCACTGGGTCAAACAGTGTTCCTGCAGGTCTGTGTAAGAATGGCAAAAGATAGAGAAGAGGAAAAAAATAGAGGTGGACAAACCACAGAGGGCCAATTGGTGGGTTCATGTTCTCCTCGATCCTACAAGAGTTCCCACCAATTTATCATGTGTTCCTGCTGGTTTTTGTTCTTACTGCTGTGAAAATTCTAAGAGCACCACCGGGTGTAGAATTCTTCACTCCTACTGACTTCAACATGCAGACAATAAAAATCTTTGCAAAACTACACTTAAATAAACTAGCAATCGCATTTATGTGTACAATGGGTACGCCGAAGAGGTGTGGATGATCTTTTTTTTCTGCATACATTAATAAAATACATGAGGTCAAATGAGAGACTATAAAATACATTAGTGAAGTATATATCTATCTCTCTCACCCTTTGAACACTCCCCCCCTCTCTCTCTCTCTTATTTCCCTTTCTCCATCTCTATTTGTCTATGTAAACCCCCCTCTGTGTGTGTGTGTGTGTATATATATATATATATATATATCCCCTTTCTCTTCCTTTATTTTTTTATTTCCCTTTCTCCATCTCTATTTCTCTATGTAAACCCCCCCCCCCTCTCTCTCTCTCTCAATAGTTTGACAAAGTTGTATTGATGATGGATTATATTTGATCATGTTCCATGTTAAGAACCTTCAAATATGTCGAGTGAGTTGCAATATGCCTATTATGCATTAAATTTGACTAAGATTCAAAATCACAAATTTTAAGTTTGTGAAGTGAATTCTCATATGTTAATTATAATTTACATTTGATTGCAATCAGTTTTTTGCAAATTTAAAGAATGTGTGGTAACTGATGGGTTATATTTGGCCATGTTCCATGTTAACAAACCTTTAATGTGCCTATGAGTTGCACTATTCCTATTATTCATTACATTTGATTGTGATATATAGTTACAAAAATTATATATGTCAAGTAGATTAGTTTTAGTCTAAGAACAATACATGGAGTACATTTTTTTAATGTTACTAATATTTATTGTAAGATAAAGAAATAATTTAATATCAAATATTTATTATGTCTATCTATTTATTATTTAATTATAAATATACTATATTATAAAAATATTATTATGATTATCTACTAGTGTATATATATATATATATATATATATATATATATATATATATATATATATATATATATATATATATATATATATATATATATATATATATATATATATATATATATAATTAAAGGATATTGTTAACATAACATTATAGTAATTTATATTTTTATAATAGTTGTTAATATTCTAAATAATATGATTATATTTAACATTTATTATAATATTTTATAATGTAATTATTATAAATATATAATATAATGTCACAGAATAATATCTAGTATGAGAATAATTAACAATTGATCTAAGCTAATAATAACTTATTAGTTATACTATAGAACTAAATAATATAATCATTACATATAATTATATATTATATTATAATTAATATTATTAGTTATACTATAGAATTGAATGATATAATCATTACATATAATTATATATTATAACTTTAATAATTAATTATAAAATAATATATAATTATTATACTGAAAGTAAAAAATATTAATATGAATAATATTAATACCTAATCTATATTCTAATCTAATTTTCATTATAATGGGGGTAATCAAATAATGTGTAATATCAAACTGTAAAGAATAAAATTGATTTGAAAAGATACTAAAAAAATGGTAGTATTTCAATACTAAAAGGAAAAGTCAACATTATTCTATACAAATTATAAAAACAAGAATTCACGGTAGGGATATTTTTCATTATTATGAAATAAAAAATAAATAACACTTTCTATTGGATACTTCTCCACTTCATTTGAGTTTAATATTTGATGTTCAAAGACTACACGAACTTTCTATTCAACTTGATAAGGTGTAAAGCTATTCATCTCTTGCGTACACCAATTCAACAAAATATCTAATAAACATTTATAATTTTGCAAGTGCACCACACTTGCTCTTGAACCACTAGAAACATGAAATGTCCAACAACATTCTAGACCATTGTCAATGCCATATTCTAGATCCCCATCATCATATGAAAAGCATGCATCTACTTTATTCGTCAATGTCTACTTCCTTTTCTTGTTGATTGGATGTATTTCATCATTTACCAAAAAAATGTCAATATCATATGTGATGGATACAACTAAGAGCTCTTAAAGGTGAATGGTTGAGTCCTTAAGAAAATGATGTATTGAATTGGTCATTGATTCTCATGGACACATGTTAGCTTTGATTGTCGATAAAAAAGGATAATTAAATAGATCTCTCTCTCTCTCTCTCTCACACACACACAGACACACACAATATTTATATATCTTTTTCTATGTCTCTTCATCACTTTCTTTGTTTCATAATATTATTTTTACTAATTCTGTGTGTGTGTGCGCATGCACGTTTACCTCTCTCATCACTTATCTTCCTATATATCTCTCTCCCTCTCATCTCAATATCTCTTCATCTCCATATTTCTTCCTATATCTCTTCCTCTATCTCTCTTCTTTATATATTTATACCTTCTGCCTCCACTCTCTCCCTCTATCTCTCTCTCTCTCCTCTCTATATCCCTCACAGTGCTCTTGGAAATCATCATTTTTGGGGAAAAATTGAAGGAATAATGAACCCATGCACAACAAATAGTGTTTGAGAGTCTAGAATTTGTAATGTTAAGAGAAGAATGTTTGAAATCTGCATACACTGTAATGAATACATTCATTTTTTTGATAATTTTTTTTTTCAATATATGCTTCAAGACAAAAACTCACACATACTATCACAAGCATTGTGAACAAATATACGTGTCACAACTTTAGACTAAAGATGTGTTACATTGAATCGAATAGACATATGCTTTCATATACAAATGTTCACATTTTCCTTGTCTATCTTAATCGCATATTACCTTATACATTTATACTATGCTTTAATTTTGTGCTAAAAAATTACAATAACTGCAATTTTTTTTGATACATGCTTGTAGATGTGAACTTACACTTATCATCATCTTTCTTTTAAACAAATATACACTTTATAACAATAGGCAACAGGTGTCTTACATTGAATGGAGTAGACACGTGATTATATATATAAAAGCTACATTTTACCTATCTATCTTACTTGTATACTTCATTATGTATTTAGACAATGCTTACATTTTATGGTTAAGTAGGAAAGTAGGATATTACTTTCCACAACAAAGTCTACCGGTTCATCTCCTGTAATGATGTACAGGTAGGGAGGATGGTGGCACAGGTTGTGGAATTTGAATTTACACCTGACAATTGTATTTTCCTGAAAGTTTCTAAAGCCTTTTCATCCAATCCATTTTGCAAGTAGCCTGCGACCATTGCAGTTTATGAGAACGGATTTTTTTGACGCATGGTGACAAATAATTCCCATGTCGTTTGTGCTTCCTCAATTTGCATTCATGACCAGCAGGGCAGTTGCAACTACGACATCTGACAGCATTCCTCTCTCCTTTATGCTTTGATGAATACCCATGCCCTGTTCCGAAGCTCCCATTTTGGCACAGTATAGGTTATAGATTCTTTCCTTACGCCTCCCAATTGGATTTTCTTGACTAGTTTTAAAGACTTTCAACAAATCTATTTTGTACATATCTTGCAATCATTGCATTCCATGAGATGACATATCTTTGAGGATTTTTTGTCAAACAGTTCATGTGCCTTCTCACGCTTCCACATTTTGCCTACCAATGCAGTTGCAACAACGTCTGACAAAAATCCTCTGCTCTTTATGCTTTGATGGATGTCTATTCCCTGTTCGAAAGCTCCCATTTTGGCATAGGGAAGGAAGATGTTGGCAAAGGATGTGGACTGTTCCTTCAAGGGGAGCGGTCGCGGCACCTGCCAAACTAGTGACTGCAACCGCATGCTCAGCTGCCAAGGCTACGGCCAGGTGCCCGCAACCCTGGCCGAATATGCCCTCAACCCATACATGAATCTTGACTTCTACGATATCTCTCTCCTCGACGACTTCAATGTGCCTCTTTCCAAGGGCCTAATTTCATGCCTCACTAAAATTAAATCGCAGTGTCCCACCGATCGGAAGGTGAAAAACCTCGACTAAGCAGAAAAACCATTTTAGGTGGGTATTCTGAAGTTTTTTCCACAAATATGATTTTAAAGCCATATTAAATTGAACTCCTTTCAAGTACAAGTGATTAGGATATTCTTATCGTTACTACAAGATTCACTGGTTGCCTTGGCGAGTGAGAGAAGACTTGTTAATTCCTATCGATAAAGAAGACATTTCTAAGCCAAGCAAAACTCAAGTGCATTTATACTACAGTTCCAGAAAAGGAATAAACACGATAAAAGGTAATTAAGTGCACTACGAATTTGATCTTGCCAATTAATTTCTACAATTAAGATTCAAAGCTTTGTTGAGATTTGAAGGTTAGATAAGATTCCTCTGTAAGTTGTTTTCCCCTGTTTTCTATTGCCAGAATCCTCAGACCAACATTTCATCCACTCCAAGTTCTCTGTTTTTGTAATGTTGTCAAATATGGTGGGTATTGATAGATATGCCAACTGATTACTCCAAGTTTTTCAAGCGACAATGCTCCAGGCTTACAGTTATGCCAATGATGATGGGACCAGTAGAGAAAGCATGCGAAAGACAGAAGTGAGAGGAAGTTAATGATGACATAATCTGGTGATAATATCGCAGGTAATATTGAGTTAGGTTTATATTCCTATATCCTTATGAAGTCATAGAATTACAGTTTATATTGTTTCAAAACTCAAGATCCTATAATCATACGAAGTCGTAGAGTTATAGACGACTGTACATAGCATCCTATTCAGAAGGTCGGGGCAAGCTGGGCAATAAACAGAGATGTGCCCTTCACCACAGTGAGGTAGCGGGTTCCTTGAACATACTCACACATTGAGAGATAAACATAAACTTTCCTTCCACCTTCACTTGGCAATGGCAGCAGCCTGGTGTACCCAGTAACAACACCACTCGCTGCAGGCTCAAATGAACTCCTCCCTTCATCCACAGACTTAGAACCCTTGAAAACATACTCAATTATGTCACATGCTCCTGTGCTCCCCTTCTTTGCAACCCTGAACAGAGCATTTGTAATTCAACCAAAAATTGTCTCAGTAAAACCCTAACAAACAAGTTTTCTTCAGTAAAACCCTAGCAAACAAGTTTTTTTCAATAAAACTCTTCAATAAAACCCTAGCAAACAAGTTTTTTTCAATAAAACCCTAACAAGTAGACAACAAATTATATGCCATGCAATCGCTCTGTAGTCGTTTCAGTCCCAAATTGGCTTCAGAAACCCTATAAAATTGGCTAATTTCTTACCTACAAGCCTATCATCTTCTTCTGCTAAGCCGCAGAGGTGGTTCAGAAACGAAGAATACATTTTCGGATTTTCTGCTCTCTCCACGGTGTACGAATTACACTAACGAACCTTCCAAAAATGGTTATACTGGTTGAAACCCTGCGACTTGCTTGCGATGACGCTTTTAATGAAATCTTTTTCCGTGAGCTTTTCAAGCAACAATGTCAGCGTCTGGAACACCAAAACCCTAGATAAATATAGAGAAACCCCAAATGACACGATTTTAAAAACTAAAGAAAATATAAGATGAGATAGCGGGAACCTTTCTTGTGAGGGAGTTAAGTCTTTCTGAATGCATGACTATCTTTTATGTTCTTTAACGCAGGCTGGACGACTCACAATACTCCAATGGCAGTCATTGCCTTTTTAACCAATTACAACCGTAGATTAAAAAACTTAGTTTGACCTCTTTCAAAATGAAAACGTGTACAGGGTAATAACAAATAAATGATAGATTGTAGGTTAGTTTGCAAGAGAATGATAGTAAATAGAATGACCATGAAGTGGGTCCCGCCGGGTATGCCAAAATGTATGCAAGGAAATGTGAGTTCAAAGAATATTATCATTAATGAAAAGCATTCAAACTTACACTAACTAACAACATATAAGATACAATATACAAAAGAAATAAAATAAAAAGCATGAAAAAAGAATGCAAACCTCCGAAGAATAAGTGATCTCCTTTGTAGAGTGTATTTGTCTAGTAGGTTGGATGTGTTCTCAATATTTATTTCTCAAGCTTCAAAAAAGGTTGTGAGTAGGGAGATTTTTGGGCATTATAAGGGTGTTTTGCTTATGATATTGGAGATAAAATGGCATGATAACAATACTTTGATGGCGGATGATATGAATTTGAAGGAAATGGGCCTTCAATTTATTGGCCAAAGGATGGTGAAATGGATTGTTGAGATTAAAAGCTTAGGAAGGGATAGGATGCATTTGAGGAGAATCACATGGATTATGTTTTCTCAAAATCATATCACATGACAAGTGTCACCATGTGAGATATTGAGAGGACATTGGGGTTGGAAAGATATGTCATAAATCTTTTTTCAAATCCCAAAGGTTAACCCTTGAGGAATATGACCATTTTGGGAAGTGGGAAAGATTTTGGAGAATGGGAAGAAGGAATAAAATATTCCTTGGAGGAGACAAAGGTGTAATGAATGTGGTTGAGAATGTAAGGGAAATTAAGGTTACAAGTGGAGAAGGAGTTGGGATTAGAGATGATTTGACATGAAGTTGACTTTGGGTTTCCTAATCCATGTGATTAGGTTGGTGAAAATGTTTAGGAGGGGATTAGGCTTGGGTTAGGATTAATTAGTGGGCAAGTGGGATAATTAGGAGAATGAAAGTGGGAGGAGAGACAATGAATGGAGGGTTAATGAGATAAACAATGGTGTTTAACTAATTAAGTGAGGGTTAGTATGTGTGAAGGGGTTGGGTTGAGTTAGAACCCTAGGTTAGGTGGTTAGAGGATGGTTAGGTAGGGGTTAAAGTTAGGAGTCATGAGCTCAAATGAATTAAATAGGATTTATTTAATTCATAAATGGAGAAAAATGAATTAATCAAAGCAAATAAGAATATTTGTTTAATTAATAGAAGAAGACGATTTAATCAATTAAATAGCTATTGGTTGCTCATGAATTGATTGGGCTATAATTAATTAATTAATTAGAAAGCTGAAATAGAATAATTAAATAATAAATTAATAATACCTAAAAGTGGACTAAATTTGATTATGGATTTACTAATCAGATTCAAGTGTCTACAAGTGTAAATAATTGATCTAATTTCTTTAAGATGTTAAGCTTTTGTATTTAACAAAACTTGATTCTTGATAGCCAATGTTAGCATGTTCAGATGGTTAAGTTGTTGCATTGTTGTTCTTGCCATCAAGGCTCAAATCCCATTAGGGATGAGATCCCCCATTTGTGGCCTCATCAATTCATAACTCTCGGTCAAAGCGTTTACCCCTCTTTAAAAAAAACTTGATTCTTGATAATTTTTGGCGAGTCATTTAATTTTAACAATAAATTAATGATTGCTTAAAATTAAAAATGGATTTATCTATATCTTAAATATGATTTTATAATATATAATAACTTCTATATTTTTCAAATCATTTAACAAACTAACTAAATATTAAGAGTTAAGGTTGCACTAGAACTTTAAAAAGGGGTTAGGGTTGAAGAAAACATATTTGAATCAACGGATTTAGTAATTAAAAAAGGTTGAAAGTCAATTGGAGGCGATCTCAAATTGTTAAAACACATTTTGTAAGCTTATATTTCTAGAGACATCTTGAGATATACACTTTTTGTCCCAAAGCATCTATATCTAGAGGCACCTTGAGATGCATGCTCTTGTCCCAAGGAGTATGATCTTGTGCAACATGCTTTTATCCACTAGGGGCTTCAATGTCTTCTACACAACTTGTCATTTCTTTAGTATTTGTCTTCTACTCAAGAAAACCTTATTGAACAAATAGTTCAACAATGAATCCAACAAAATACAATAAGGTCTCGTATCAAAATAACCTTTCAAATTCAAGGTGAATTCATAAGCCATCTTTGTGAGGAAACTACATAGGACATCAAAAGAAATTGGAAAAACCAAGTTGAACTTATTGCAGAAATTAACCTCTAATCTCCTAATTAATTATTAAAATATAGTTAACTATCAACCCACACAAACATACCACAATTATAACTTAACTATCACTTGGGTTGAGAAATGTGTGATATATAGTGTTCATGATTTGATTATCTATGTTGATTGCATGTCACAGGTATTGAGAAAATATGTTTTTAAGCTATAGTATTTGACAAATTAGCTAAAGCCAATCACAATTATACATTAGTCAATTAATTTATTCATATTTCTATTCTTTCGTTACAAAACATTTAGTAATTCGTAATTTAAGTCATCGCGATTTTAATGCTCTCTTATGCATAGATATCTCATAACACATTTTATATAGATTTTGTAAAATATATGTATGCTAGCAACATTATTTTGGAGGACAAAACACATGAAGAGTGGATAAAAAAGCACATCAAAATAAGGAAACACAGGTTTAGACTTGTGCATAGATGTAAGAGTGAAGACTAAAATAAGAGATTCATTTTTGTATTAGAAATTTGTTGAATTTTTACTATGTTTCATTATTTTGTCTAGAATGACCTTTCTAAATAAACCCAAGTGAAAGTATTATCATGATTTTTTACCATAGTATTAGATTATACTATGTTTAATTATTTTGTTTATAATGATTTTTCCAAATAAACCCAAGTGAAAGTATTATCATGAATTGTTTTTAAATTTCATTATGTTAGATCTTTTTGAACATTTTCATTCAAAGTTCCATAATTCATAATCACATTGTAGGGGAAGAGCACAAGTTCCAATTAGAATTCATTGCTTGGTCACCCAACCTTCCAAATGCTAACTTACGAAAAAAAAAAAAGGTCCATTAATAAATTTCACTACCAATAGCCTCTCACTTGTATCCTAGTAGTTTGAATAGTTATTGGAGGAATTGTGCAACTTTAATGGTACTTATAGGGACTATCGACCTTGCATAATATTAGCAAATTTTGAGATGGTTGTAGTGTAACACATCCCACATACTCATAGGGAGATTAAAACAAAAATAAAAATCCTACAATTTAAAATCTTAGATGTTGTGATATTGCTATCACAATTCAATTGTGTAGTTTTATAGGCAAACTATTGACCCATATTTGGTGAGTAGTGGTTAACAATAACCCATTCAATATTACAATTTAAAATCTTAGATGTTGTGATATTGCTATGAGAATTCAATTGTGTAGTTTTCTAGTCAAACTCATTGACCCATATTTGGTGATTAGTGGTTACCAATAACCCATTCAATATTAAGTGTTTCATTCATAAATTATTTTAAGGGCTACTCATCAAATATAGATCAATAAATTTGACTCAAAACTACACACTTGAATCTTGATAATAATATCACAATTTAACTTATAAAAAATCCCTCCTACTTATCATCCATATGTACCAAGTTATAACTACCCTTAGACTTTTCCTATATAGAGGACTTCTCATTGACAGGATTATCAATCTTTTCATCTTAATGCACATTCAATACCATGATTTTAATGACACTGCAATGCAAGATTAGCTACAGAAAAGATGAGTTCGAATCGCCTCACCAGCGAAATACTGTTCAAATTGCTTACACAGAACGAAATCGAAAGGATTACAGAGACGAGGTAACAATCAGTTTTATATTGTGTACAGTGAAAGGGTTAAAAATTAGAATAAATTTAGCACTCCAATCTGTAGGAAGAAATCTCCATTTAGCTCTAAATTTTAGAATCCTTTATTTAATTAATAGAAAGGAAAGAAATTGAAAGCAATCTAGTTGGAATTTTGCTGATTGAAACAAAAATTTCCTCGTCGCTCAATATGCTCCACAAATGAGCTGGATTTTATATTTTATACCATTCCGTCCCAGGCTCAGAAGAGGCTTTGAAGCATATTTCGTTTGGATATGCACAGTACACGCAAACACCACGGGATTTGAAAGATTGGACGCAAATATTTGTTTCTTCCTAACATAAAATACTGTGAGAGATGCTGATTTGGTGAGGGATTATTATTCAGGGTTGTCTTTAATCTGAGCTGACGTTTAGGGCGTGTAGATAAGGATCCTGACACATAACTTCAATGTCTAACCTTTTCTGCCAGGCCTTTCTTGGAGGATATTCTGGCGCACGGAACGGAGGGCTAATTTAACTTAGAATTGCGTAAGGTATTGTGATCCCGTTCACACTTGAACTTTCAATTTAGGGTTTCGACATATTTGAACCGTCATCGAGCCCTTCAATTCCGGCGATTTTTGTGCAAAGTATACAAAATGGCTGGGATTTCAAGGGTATTTTGATAATTTTCTACAGATTGAGCTCAGGAATTGCAATCTCTAGTCAGTAAAGAGGTATTTCGATTAGGTATTTTTGTTTCACTACAATCGAATTGAGTTCTGCGTACCCTGCATTTTGTAGTACCGGAGTTCTTTAGCCCTTTTCTGCCTTACAATAAAGAGATTAGGTGAGTTATGGGACCAGATTAACACCTAGAATTTATATCAGATTATTTCGCTGAGATGATTTTGAACTGCTCCTCCCTATTTTTATTGTCCTTAACTAGGACCTTCTCATTGCTTACTAAAAATATTTGAGATTTAATATGCGGAATTGTGAGTCTAAATATCTGTGTTAAGTCACATTTTCTTTGCTTTAAGCTTTTTAGGAGTAAAAAGTGTCTTCTAAAATAAATCCAGACAGATTAAAGATTTTGCATATATTTCTATTACTTTTAAGACAGTTAATATGATTGTTGGTTTATTGGTGAGAATATTTGATTTGGTAATTTTGTTGTCCTTAATTAGGATTTTGTACTTATGATATTTGAGATTTGGTGTGCTAAATTGTGATTGTAATGTATGTGTTGTAGTTACATCTTTGCTGTAAGCGTTTCTTTGAATTAAGAAGTAATTTCAAAAAAATGCAGATAGATTAAAGATATTGCTTATATTTCTAATTCTTGTAAGACACTTAACATGATTATTGGTGGGAGTGTTTGATTTGGTAATTTTGTTGTCCTTAATTACGGCTTTGTAAATATATGCGTTGAAGTTGCATCTTTGCTGCAAGCGTTTCTTTGAAGTAAGAAGTATTTTCAAAGAATGCAGACAGATTAAAGATATTGAATTCTTGCATGACAGTTAACATGATTATTGGTGAGAATGTTTGATTTGGTAATTTTATTATCAGAAATTGTTCTTATGAATATAGAGGTAAATTCCACAGCAATTTAACTAAATTGAATACTCTGTATCCTTCACAAGATTCATTCTTGAAATTCATTTGCATATTAAATTGAAAGGGGGTTAGCCAAGGTTTAAATGGTACTTGCGCAGTAAAAAGAATGAAATACATTTGGATAGATTCTATAAACTAATTTAACCTAAAGAAAAGTCTCTGGGCTAATATTGTTTCTCTGGAACAGCAATGGTCAAGGCTCTGAGTTTGAAATCGAGGGATGCAAGCGCCCATCTTATGTTGGCGCAGGAGCATGGGAGACACAAGTTTGGCGAGGTTGCGGGCGGTACCGTTGCAGAATGCGCAGCAGTTGCTTGTTGCCCCTGTGCTCTGTTGAGTTTGATTGCTCTTGCCTGGGTGAAGTTGCTTGCAGGTCTCTCCAGAAAGGCTTGGAGAAAGGGCAGAAAGAAGAGGAAATCAATGCAAGGTGAAGAAAATCCTTCTGAAGATTCTGTGGCACCTTCTCAATATGAATTGTTGACTCCCAAACACTCTATAAATGTTCATGATTGTGTCAGTACTGAGGAAATTTGGGAGAATATTGCTGGGAAGAGTCATGTGGGCTTTTGGAGAAATGATTTTTAAACGGAGTTGAGGCCCCTGAATCTGGTAAGGAAAAATAAGAAGTTCAGATCTGAGCGCCTTTGAGAGTTTCTTCTTACCAAACTGATGATGATGGTGATGAGGACGACGACGAATATTCTTTCAGAATTCCTAATGATCTTTGATTCCTGTTAGAGGAATTCTGTCTCACAATGTTAAAATTGAATGCATGTAGCAGAGGTAGTTTGTATTAAAACTCTTTCACTTCTGATCTACCGATGTGAGACTATGTAAAATGAGATAATTCAGTGAATTGATGATGGCTAATATTGCAGAAGATTGGTTTTTTTCCTCTACTGGCCAAGCTAGAAAGACTAAGAATCCACACACAAAGAAAGAATGTCAGGGATTCATTGATTAAGCTCTACAAGAGGAACATACTAATCAAGAGCCAGAGTCGCGTAGAAGATGTTGTCATATGGAATTACAAGAATCGGGTTCGAAAAAAAAATTGTGTATGGACTTGACGTCTATGTGGAGCCCTAGTGTAAGTCAAGGAGTTCTCTTAGTGGAGTGTAGTACACCATTACCACTAAGATCTAGTACTTAAAAGGAGTGTTGTAATATTTGTGATAGTACTTATTATAAAATGTCTAATATTTTAGCAATATCATATTAATAGTTATGACTTTAAAGATGTAATTGTTGGTAATGACTATTCATAATTGAATAAAATGTATTTCATAGATTTAAAAAGTAATAAATTATGTGATGTCACATCAGCAAACTCTTAAAACATGATTGTGTGCACAAGTATCAATCTCATTTTTTGGGGGCCTTTTTGGACACCTTGACAAAAAGCATGTTGATGTGACATCATATTTGATGATGTGGCTCTGAAACCTCAATTATAAGTAGGGGACTTGCCAACTAAGCCACTGTAAAAATTGGGAGTGATTTGAAATTTTCATATAGAATTTTAAGAAGCGCAAAGTTAAGGTGTGTTGGAACCTTAAAATATTGACACAATTTTGATCAAATTTAAGAATTATGAGACTCTTTCTAGTAAACCTTGTCAATCATCACTAAACTATTGTTGAAACTACATAAGTTTTCTTATAAAAAATACATCACAACAGCAGTCCAAATAGAATGCCCATCCTCGTCCAAAAGATTTACCCATACTAGAATATGAATGTTGTGAAGCATATTTATTCTAATGTCTCAATTACAGGAAGCAAAACATATTGGCAAAATAGCATTCATGTCATTCTGATGATGTTCTATGTTCATATTGACAGGTTACAGCATATCGAAACAGGAGTCAATGAGTTTCACCGATGAAAATATTGCATGAATAGCCTAAGTGAATAAGGAAATATGTTATACAATATCGGCATAAGCACCATGCATTCATATTGATCGACAGAAGAGAATCAGGTCGTATCGATGAGCAAAGACATGGGATGTAATCACATTATGTATCGGCATATGTATCATCGATAAAAATCTATCAATGTAGTTAGCACTATCGGGAGGAAGCAAGAAGTTGATTCCAATAAAGATTGTTATGTCGATAAGGACAGAGGAAAGTTACATCGACAGGAGTATGCAGATATCATACTGATTGGAGAAGTGACAAGGGCTACACACTGAGAGCCACATTGGCAAAGGTTATACAGATAAGTCTCCCCTATTTTGATTATTTACAAAATTCTCTGCAAATTCCCTTGAAATCTTCATAATGGAGAGTTCCAATACAAATTCTAAAAGAAAGAAACAAAAAACTAATGAAGATAAGGGTAAGAAAAAATTAAAAACCCCAAGAGAAAGGAGATTACGACAAGACATGATAGACTAGATGGAGGGGTAGGATCTGATAAACCTATCACGGACAAAATCATGGGCATGTACAAGGACATAGGAGATATAGAAACAACTGTTCGGGGATATGAATTGTTCATCTTCTATTATGCAAGAAGGAATTTCAAATAACTAGTATGCAATCCATGATGTATGAATTTAGGAAGGTTAGTTGTACCTAATGTATTTGTCAACCTAGAACTTTTGAGATTATTAGATGACATTATAATTCAGAATTGAAGGCTATTTGTGATTCAAATGGTGAACCTTTCGTACATATATCAAATAATGTTGTTAAAGAGGTGCTTGGTCTTGATGACTTAAATGATTTTTAGATAAACCCTAAGGATCTTGAACATGAGAATGAGAGGCTAAGTACCACATACCAGGAGTGGACCCTATCCTTGCATAGAATTAAGCCGAAGGAAGATGTAGAGGAACAAGGGGTTGAGCGAAGCAAAACTGCAAAGAAAAATATAATACATTTCACTGCAGAAGATGGGCCACCCTTCCATGTAGGTTTATTCTGACCATATCTAGGAATTACCTATTACTCTACAGGGCAAGTATTCGGTTCTGAAGCCCCAGATTTCATGTCAATTTTTCCCATGGTGATAGTTGTTGATGTGCAGTGTCACAACCCTAGAACATTTGATTATGCGGGGTATATCTCAAGGATGTTGGATTTGGGGTTGTCTTATATTAAGAATGATTAGTGTCATGCGCATTTCAATCATTACTCATTTTTATGCATATGGTTCTTTTCTATGGACATGAGAAATAATTATGACTTGAGGATTTGAAGATAAGGACAATTGGCAAGGAAGGAGAATCCATCCCTGTCCAATTGTGGACTTCTATATGGGATCACAGGTTCACCTATTCTCATTATGTACATTTTGAGGATCATTTTGCAAAAACAATTTATAAGATGTATTGTCATCCTTGTGATTATTCCATCTCTATGGAAGTGAAGAAGTTCTTGAGGCCTAAGGACTGTGATGATAGAGGAATTGTAAACCACAATTGTGGAGATTGGTATGTCTGCTAGGATCACACTATATTCAAGATCTTTGGTTGTGACGTTGCACCATTCAAATTACCTAAAATAGTTCTGGCCCATATTTCTTACTTGGAGATTGTGAGATACCTTGATGTATCAAGTGTCATGAATTTATCTTCCTTCAAGAAACATGCTTTCTTGCTCAGGGATTTTACAATTGTATCTTCCAAAGCGTTCGATCTGATTAGAAGTTTGTTGTACAAATACAATTTGCAACAAGGTAATCTGAGATTGAGTTATGACCCAGAGGGGTATATTAATTATTGTAAGAAAAATTAAAAAATGGGTGACTATATCCACATCCCTATCCTCGCTAAGGATTTTTTTAAGAGTATGGAGGAAAATGAAGCATAAGAAGCCTTTGACAAGTACAAGATGGAATTTGTGCAATAAAAAAATGAACTTTCAGAGGTTTCAGAGGGGGAAAATGAAGAACCCATACAACGTCCCCACAAGAATGATATAGGGCTAATGGATTTTTATGAGGAGCTTCCTCACAGGGATGTGATGATGCAAGGGAGGATGGGGAGAGGGGCCAAAGGCACACCCTAACTAGATCCACCTTGCAGAGATCACATGTAGTACCTCGCCCCTAGTCCAATTTTATAAATGCTATGATTACTTTAAGAAGATAGAATATATGTTAGGAAATCATTGAGGCATATGATTTTACTGACCCCATACTTGCAAGTGTATGGTTGATGTGTTTGTTTTATATTTCTTCTTGACGTGTCTGATGTGGTTGAGGGATGAAGTCGTAGTTACTTGCTTGCGAGATCCACACAATCGATCGATCCCCGCCATTGTATGTTATATATTTAGATATGTAGATACACGCAGGTGTTGTATGCAAGTTTGCAGGTACCGGGCATCATCTTCCCTGAATTGTCAGGATGAGCATGCCCCATCACAATATCTCAAATGGTAAGAGGGAGAGATAACACAGATCCAAAACCCTAACCTAAGCCCATTTGTCCTAGGTTTGGACAAGAATTAGTTTGACTACCCTACTCAAATTCATCTAGGTGATAGGAATTCGTGGTTCCCTTTCTGGTGTTGCTTGGTTTTATGTTGTTTGATTTTATCCTGTTTGGTTTTAGTTGATTTGTGGTTATGTGGGTGATTTTATGTGATTATTAATTTATTGATTATAGTTGATTTATGTTTATATAGGTTATGCTATATGATTATTAATGTTAGGATCATAGTTGAATTTAATGATTAATTATGCTCCTATGTTTAATTGAGAAAATTAATTTAAAGTCAATTATTTGATTATTTGGAATTAATTGATGATTTAATTGAAATTGGATTTAATTATGCTTGAGTGTATTATTAAATATTTAATTGCATGTTCTAGGATGTTTTAAATATTTAATTTATTTGATATGTATTTTAATTATTAACATGTGCATAATTGAAAATTGAATTGCTTTCAAAAGTTAACAACCTATTTCGAAAAGTCAAGTTGAGTTGTGCATATAAAGTTATTTTAAATTATTTAATTGTGATTTTCTTTGAATTTTTTGATTTGGAGTTGAAGTGAGAGTTAGTTGTTGAGTCATCTTTGAGATTTGCATGAAATGGGGAATTGATTTCCTATTAGGGAAAAATTGCATTCATTTTAGAAGAGACGGGTTTTGGGGAAGATTTTTGGAGAGAGCTTGTGTGCTTTGGTTTTGGAGAATTGGGATTCTATGATTTTTGGCTTGTGCATCTAGATCGTGTGCCTGTTTCCTACATAGTTTCAGATCTACAGGTTGGTTTGATTTTGGGGGAAATGTTGTCTTCAGATCTTCAAGAGTTTTCATTTCAATTTCTAGCATTGGATCAGAGGTAGACATTTAATTTTTGGTTGATAGATCGGGTTTCACATTTATTTGGCTTTCTCTGTTTCGATAAATTTATGTGCATCTCATAAGGTAGATCTGTGATGTAATTGTATCATTTATGTTATGGTATCTTTTGTTGATGTTAGTTAGATGTGTTTTGTTCTTAAGTGATTCTACGTCATGGGACCCTTGAGAGTTGTAACCTGTGTGGGTTATTATATTGTTGTGAGTAAATGGTAATTGCTTTTGCATTGTTGTTTATCTTGTATGTTAACTTTTAAAAAAAAAAATATTCACCAAACTTAGTAACATGTTTTAGGATATTTTCTCTTGGGTTCCCTAGCGAGGCATTACATCACACGCGGAAGAAAAAACATAAGTGAGAGAGAGAATGCAGAAACTTTGATATATTATCCTCAAATTGATTCATACATGTCAGGATGTAAGGCCTTCCCGGTTTAGGCCAGATATTACAATCAAGTATAGAAGTCCTCCAACATGCGAGGATCTTCCAACAATCTCTAATTTTTTATCTTCTATCTTCTATCCAAAAACTGACACTCTAAACTCTAACCAAACAACTACACTTATACAAGAGTCTACCGAACCAAGTTAGCCTTCAGATCCACCATCAATAGAAGGAACGATCAGATTTAGGTCCACACACTTCCCAATGATAGATACCATCATTAAATCCATGACCAAATATAAATGCAAGAGTCGGCCTCAACAAAAATCTAAAACAAACAACTCAGTAAACAAGGATAACCGAGCACCAAACAAGCGTCACCGAGCACCAGGGAAATAACTGAGTGCCAGAGAGATAACCGACCAACACTGGTGAACAAAGGAAACCGAGAAACACCGAACCAACTCAGTCAAAGCAGGAATCAAGCAACATAGAAAACTTCAAACATATTTTTGGTGACACGGGATTGCCAAGGAACCGAGATGCTCCTACATCATACACGTGGAGTTATTTGAAATGATTCTTTGAATCATGAAATATGTATGATCCGAGCTGCATCCAACATAGATTGTGAAATCCATGAGCTGTCTTCAATCGATCTATTCTTCCACTTTACTAGATATTCCATATACTGTTTTACTCTTGTACTTCTACCAATTCTTTGCTCCAAAATATGCTCAACTTATTTTGTTTGTTTCTTATGATAATCATTCGATACTATCATTTCTTCATCCGACTCATGATACTCATACAAATCAACAATGTTGACTATAGGTGATATATCCATGTCATCAAGTAACTCAATCTCATAATCATTTCCACTGTCAAATTTCTTCAGAATCTTGCAAGGACCAAACTTCTTCATTTTCAGCTTCCCATATGTTCCAACAGGAAATCTGTCTTTCTTCAAATGAACCATTACTTCATCACTGACTGCAAAAGTCTTATGTCTTCTTGATCTATCAGCTCTATCTTTGTATTTTTCATTACTTTTCTCCAACTTATATTTCACATCTTCATGCAATGTCTTCATGTACTCAACAAATTTTACTCCTTCAGCACTTCTCTTTCTTTCATCAGCAATATCCCTCAAATCTGATACACCTCTCAATTGTATGCCATTTACAATCTCAAAAGGTGTTTTTCCAGTACTCCTATTCACTAAATTATTGTATGCAAACTCTGCTTGTGCCAACATAGAATTTCAATTACTCGATGTGTCTCCAACTAAACATCTCAACAGATTTCCCAAACTTCTATTCACAACTTTTGTCTGTCCGTCGATTTGTGGGTGGGATGTAGAACTATATTTCAACTCGATGCCAAAATTTTTCCAAAGGGTCTTCCAAAAGTATCCAACAAATTTATTGTCTCGGTCAGAGATAATACTCCTCGGTAATCCATGCAATCTGACAATTTCCTTAAAGAAAAGATCTGTTATATGTACTACATCTAATATCTTTCTACGAGGTACAAAATGTGCCATTTTTAAAAATCTATCCACAACAACAAATATATAATCATTATCTCTTACTATCTTTGGTAAGCCAAGAAAAAAATCCATACTAATGTTAATCCAAGGTTTCTCAGGAATAGAAATCGGTGTATACAATCCAGTATTCTAACTTACTCCTTTTGCAACTTGACAAATTCTACAACTTTTCACAAATTTGTGAACATCTTTATATAATTGTGGCCAAAAGTATTTCTCCTTAAGCAAATTCAATGTTTTATCAACACCAAAATGTCCAACCAAACCACTACTATGTTTCTCCTTTATCAAATTAGTTCTCATTTCTCCTTTCGGTATACACAATTGAATACCTTTAAACAACATACCTTCTTGAATAAAATATTCTTCCCATTTAGTACTCAGTTGATCTTGAATAGGCTCTCTACACTTTCTCCACGGGTCAGAAAAATTAGGATCAAATCCATAAGAATCTCTCATGTCATCAAAGCCAAGGACTTCAATTTTCATCTTGGTCATCAAAGATCTCCTACTCAATGCATCAGCAACTCGGTTAGAGACTCCACTCTTATTCTTTATCATAAATGTATAACTCTGCAAATACTCAACCCATTTCATATGTCTCTGATTCAACTTGTTCTGACTACCCAAATACTGTAAAGCCTTATGATTGGTACACCACAAATTCACTCGGTATCAAATAATGTCTCCATTTCTTGGCATCACATTCTACTTGAAATACTTTATTGAAATCAGGCAATGCCAATATAGGAAATTCAGCAACCGTCTACTTCAAAGTCTCAAAACTTTTATCAACTCCATGTGTCCACTTGAATTCCCTTTTATCTCCTCTCATAGTCTCAGTCATAGCATTATAAATTGAACTGAAATTCTTAATGAACTTTTGGTAAAAACTTGCCAAACCATGAAATGATCTTACCTCACTAGAATTCTCAAGTGTAGGCCAATTCAAAATAGCTTCAACCTTTTCAGGGTCCATTTTCAAACCATTAGCTGAAATCACAAATCCCAAATACATAATCTCCTCTTTCATGAAGGAACACTTTTTCAAATTTATCAACAACTTTTCTTCTTTCAACCTCTACAATACTTGTTTAATATGCAAAAAATGTTCTTCTCTGGTGTTACTGAATATCATAATATCATCAAGGTATACACTCACAAACTTACCCAATAATTTCTTCAAAACTTCATTCATCAACCTCATAAAAGTACTCAATACATTAGTTAAACCAAAAGACATAACCAACCACTCATACGAATCTTATTTTGTCTTACAAGCAGTCTTCCATTCATCACCTTCTCTAATTCTGATCTAATGATACCCACTTTTCAAATCAATTTTGGTAAAATACTTTGCTCCAATCAAACTATCCATTATGTCATCCATTCTCGGTATAGGAAATCTATATTTCACTATTATCTTATTAATTGCTCTAGAATCAATACACATTCGCCATTCTCCATTCTTCTTAGGTGCCAATACAACAGGTACTACACAAGGACTCAAACTTTCTCTAATCAAACCTTTCTGCAACAATTCTTGAATCTGTCCGTTCGATTTCTGATTCTCGGTAGGTGTCAACTAATGTGGTGCCTTATTCAGTAAACTAGCTCCAGGGATTAGATCCATGCAATGATCAATGCAATGATCAATGCTTCTCTTTGGTGGAAAACCATCAGGTACATTATCAGAAATGATTTCACTGTACTCGGCGAGTAACTTATCAATCTCCTCAAGGACACTATCCTCTATTTTTTTACTCAGTTTGTTAGGAATCACAGAAAAACATACATCATTCTTCTTCAAATACTTAACAAACTTTCTTCCTTCCATCAAACAAACTTTCATAGATGTATGGACATTACTAACATGTTCTTCAATCAAAGGTAACAAGATTTGACTTCTTTCATAAGCCCAAATAGTATGTTTATGCAATCTCCCATCATATATAGCATGTCTATCATATTGCCAAGGTCTACCCAACAAAATATGACAACAATCCATTTGTATGATATCACATAATACCTTATCATAGTACTTTACAATTTTTAAATTCACATAACATTGTTCACTTACCAAGAGTGTATGCTCATCTTTGATCCATGAAATCTAATAGGGCTTCGGATGTTCCAACCTTTTCAACTGCAACTTTGTGACCATTTCCTCAAATTCCAAATTCTTCGAGCTACCACTGTCAATGATTACCTTCCAAACTTCATCAGAAACTCTACATCTGGTCTTGAACAAACTTTTCCTTACCGGATCTTCCTTATTACTTTCACTCCAAAGTGCTCTCCTCACCATCAAGTTATTTTCCTTCTCAGGTTCATTCGGTGACTTTTCTTGCACCAAAGCATTTCTATTGTTACTGACCTTCTTACTTGCATGTGTACACTCAAATGATCTATGTCCTTCTTCTCCACAATTGTAACAAGTTCCTCGGAAACCAACTCTATTATAACCACCTCGATAGTTATTGCCTCTGCCTCTAGATGAACTTTATCATTTCCACTCGGTCTTTCCTTTATCCAGAGTTGTCTTTCTAGGTTTAGATCTATTGTTTTCACCATGAGATCTACCTCTTCCTCTAGGGAATATACCACCTCTACCTCTTTGTCTTTTCTCATGTCTCTTGTTTAATTTCTCCTCAGCTTTCAATGCAAATTGATAAGCCTCTCAATGTTCTCTAATTTGACCAAACTGATTTCTTCTTGGATGCCTAGTCTCAAACCATTCAGGTATCTAGAAATTATTTCCACATCATCTTCATCATGTCCAGATCTGATATCTAATCTATAGAATTCTTCAGTATATTCTTTTATCAAGCTATCTTTCTACCTCAAACTTTGCATTTTCCTAACTAGGTTAATCTGATAATCACAAGGTAAGAACTTTCCTTTCAATTTATTGACCATCTTATTCCATACCTTGATTTTGTCTTTGCCTTTCCTCTTTCTGTCTAACTGCAGATGTTCCTAGCACAAGGATGCATGACTTTTCAACTTTGTGCTTGTAATTTTCACCTTCTTTTCCTCAAGTACATTCTCATATTCAAAATACTTTTCCATCTTGGTGATCCAATCCACCAATTTATTGGAATCCAATTTTTCTATATACTCAAGAGAATTACAGTGTGGTGCAGACTTCAGATTTTTCAAATCCTTCAATAATCTTTCCTCACCTTGATCCATCAATGATGCAGGTTCTACATCAACTTGTTCTTCCTCAATTTCATCATCACTAACATCTTCAAGATGTCTTCCTCTTCTCTGGGCTGTTTCAACATCTTCTAATCTAGAAGCAAGTTGTCTCAACATGTCTGCCAATCTTGGATCCACATCTCGCCTCCCACGAACCATCTTGAACCCTGTGCAATTGCAAGTCAGATCTCAATCTGCTACCCCACAACAATTCAACTAGGATTTGACAAGAAGGAACCCTCGAACCTAGATTCACAAACCTAGATCCAGATCTCACCTCACTCTGATACCACCTGACGCAAGGGAGGATGGGGAGAGGGGCCAAAGGCACACCCTAATTAGATCCACCTTGCAAAGATCACATGTAAAAGTAACAACACAACAAGTGAGAAAGAGAATGCAAAAAATTTGATATATTATCCTCAATTTTATTCATACATGTCAGGTTGTAAGGCCTTCCTGGTTTAGGCTAGATATTAAAATCAAGTACATAATTCCTCCAACATGCGAGGATTTGCCAACAATCTCTAATTTCTATCTTCTATCCAAAAATTGACACCCTAAACTCTAACCAAACAACTACACTTATACAAGAGGCTACCGAACCAAGTCGGCTTTCAGATCCACCATCAACGGAAGGAATGACCAGATCTAGGTCCACACGCTTCCCAATGATAGATACCATCATTAAATCTGTCACCAAATATAAATGCAAGAGTCGGTCTCAATAGAAATAAAAAAAAATAACTTGGTAAGCAAGGATAACCGAGCACCAGACAAGCATCACTGAGCGCTAGGGAAATAACTGAGCGCCAGAGAGATAACCGACCAACACCGGTGAACAAAGGAAACCGAGCAACACCAAACCAACTCGGTCAAAGCAAGAACTGAGCAACATAGAAAACTTCAAACATGTTTTTGGTGACACAGGATTGCCAAGGACCTGAGATGCTCCTGCATCATTTGAGGACTGCTAAAGAGATGAAGGTCAATGAGGATAATAGGGTTATAGAATATGAATCCTTTTAGATGACCAATTCATCAAATCATATGAGTTTAAATTCTTTATTTATGAATATAGAGCCAAAAAGATGAGGGAAGCCATTCCAACTATCTCACCACATAATGAACAAAACTTGTTATCAAGTTTGAAGAAAGACATGAATAGGAGATGAAATTAATTACACTAGACAAAGGAAGAAAATTGTTGCAAGAGGCTTTCATTATGATCTTTCCAGGTTGGGACTTAAAAGTTGTATTTATTTTTTATAGTTTTTTTCATAGCAAAGATATTGGTTATAAGTTGAATGTAAAAGGAATGAGGGATAAATATTATGGTTCAAGATTAACTCAGATGATGAATTGTTGTTGATTTGGGCATTGTATCCGCCCAACTAAAGACCAAAGATAATTAACATTGACAAAGCCTTTGGCCACATGATGACACTCAAGGTGGAGGAAATTGACCCTCTAATTACTATTGGCATGGGAGTAAATATGTCCAAATTTAATTTAGCACAAACCAAGTTTCTGATAAAGGAAAGGGACACTCTTAATGTGGAGAATGAACAATTGAGATTTAATAATGTTTCCCTTAAGAATTAGATGTTGAAAATTACTTTTGGTGATTATGTTAGAACTTAGGGTAGTCTAGAAGAGTTGCAAAAGGAAAATGACGAGCTCAGAGCCCAGGGGGATAGTTCAAATTTTGATCTTATTTCCACTTTGTTGCACAAAAGATTTTCCAGTCTGATGACATGGTTGAAGAAATATTGGATTTCACACCAAAAGACTTACGATGCTATTGTGGTACATAAAAGATTGCAGAATGGGATAGATGTGAAATTACATGAGAGAAATGTTGTAAAAGCTTCCAGTTCTAGCTCTGATGACACTGAGATTGTAGCAAATCACCGAGCATATAATAATGAAGTAAAAATTATTTCCAAGGATTTGAAGACACTGTCAAGCTTGGGTTACCAACTTTGTTTACTAAAGACATTGACCTTAGAGAACAACATAAATGGTTGGATGAATATAATAATGTGTTGTAGCATGCTCTAGATGTGGTTATAGATGGTGGACCATAACTGGAGGAGACTCATAGGAATATGAAGATTATGTTTCATATTGAGTTTGAAAAAAGAAATGACATCCATGATGCTGACACATACAATAATACCAGCTATTAAGAGCATTTGTCCAAAGTCTATATGTGGCTTGAATGATCTTAATTGTCTATTTGTTTATGTTTGTTTAAGTTGTTAAGTTTCAAAGGTCTTGTTGAAAGGATGTTATTCTTCCTAGTTTAGGTATATATATTGATACTAAATGTATTTTGAAAAAAGAGATATGATCATAATCATTAGAATCAGTTGTAAAAATTTATATATTTTCAAGAAATACAAAACTAGTTCTCTTATTTTTAGATGTGTTGTGGATCATTTCATTTTCAAATCACTTCTCTATTATGATTATCTGTGGTTGATAATTACTACTCTAAGCCACCATGTGAAGAAATTATATGTTGTTACATAGTTGGAACATCAAGATACATTTGAGATTCGTTTTGCCTCTTGTATCTTGTTTGATTGGCCTTTTATAGGGAAAGTTAAATTCAATTAGAAAAACTTTGAAGAATATCATACAATTATATAGAATTAGAGGTTGGGTAGTTTATAGATCCATCCAAGGGAGGATTTAAAAATTATCTTTTAGAGTTATACGTAGGTAGGGTTTGCAAGTGAATGATTATGTTATCCAAATAAAATAAGGCACTGGTCTAATACAAATTCATATATACTTAAACACATAATAAATTTTAGTAGAAGTAGAAGAAGTGAATCAAGTAGTAGCAGTATAATAGATAGAAGCAATTAGATATTATAAGAATAGAAGCAATCAGATATAGAAGATTCAAAATCAGTTAAATTAGTAGCACTAAATAATTATAGATAGAGATAGTAAAGTAATAGTAGTTAAGAGATATACAATTGAATCTATTCCAAGGATTAATGCCATATTGATAGATCACATAGAAATTAGAATAATTTAGATAACAATTAATCTGATATAAAAAGCTTCAAATTGGAAATTGGAGAATAGGTATATTCACATAGGTACTGCAAATCTTGAATTATAGAGGATTTCAATCATATTTGATTGATCATGTTTGTTGGCCAGGTCAAATGAGAAGTTTATAGAAGGAATTTGGCATTATCCTATAACTTTTCTATACATTTATTTTGGAACCAATAGATTAAAGCGACTTTGCTAGGGATAAGTATAAAGAATATTTGGTTATAGAAGAAAGAGCACTCTGCTGTAAATTAGGACCTAAAAGACCAAAATAAATCATTGTTCGCATTGAGGTGGTGACTCTAATAAAAGAACCTTGAAAATATATGAATGATAAAGTAATATGTGAGTCTAAAAGAACTAATTCAAGACATTTAACTCTTAAATTCTATAAAACCTAGCCTTGTATGTTTGGTAGGCCACTAACGCAAAGTGACCCCATCAAACATATAGAGTTGGATTGGACTAAAAGCAGAACTAGACAAAACAAAAAGGAATCGAACAATTAAAATAAGGGTAGTACAATGGGGTTTGAATATGGAAGGAGATTTCTTGAGACAGAGTTTGGAATGCCTAAGTATTATACAAATGAGAATGGTTTCCTTGTGTTAGGTGAAAAACCATCTATAGAAGACATGAAATTAACCCATGTGAATAATGTATTCAATAAAAAATATCAAAGGCCTACTTGCCCTCTTGTCTTTGAATCTTATAAAACATCATGCAAAATTTTAGAAGATGTTCATAATGATAATCAATAAAAATATAAGATACAAGTAGAGAAACAATTGAGAGAACAGTTAACTGACCTTATAACTACCATGGAGGAATTATAGGCCATAGCTCAAAATATTGAATTATCTCATGAAATAAAGGATATCCTTGGTCGATTAATCAAGCATGCGGTATCAAAACCCAATTCCCAAAAATCAAACCAAGGTGAAAAAAACCTTGAAGGTATGCAAGGAAGAGATGATCAGAATGGAAGGAGAGAGATTAACTAGAATCATAACAGAATCCACAAAAACTTCTTGTATGAAAATAGCAGGGATCTTTCTTCTGGCTTGGGCTGATACAACTACGACCAGACTAAAAGCTACTAGAACCAAACTTGTAAAACCACCTAATGAAAAAATTGAACTAGTGAAACCTATACTGAGTGCAAATACATCTTCATTTGACATCACACAAACTTTATCACAAATGAAGATATTAGTTCCTTTGCTATAAATGATGACGTTCCCTAAGTATAGAGATAAAACCATAAAATCCTTGTTAGTCCAAAGTGAGGGACAAAAGTACAATGAATCTATAGTAAAAAAGGATAAAGAAGGGCCACTACTTGAAGTATATTTGGGTACCACTATCACTAAAAATCCCTCTCAGTTTGACCCTTTTTATATGACCCTTTCAATAAATAATAAACTAGTAAATAATTGTATGATAGACTCTGGAGCATCCATTAACATTATGCCATTTCAAGCTATGAAATAACTTGGATTGTGGGTTAATACTACATATGGGAGGTGTTATGCTATGGACGATAGATTTGTCTTAGTTGTTGGCATTATGAAAGATGTTGAGTTCAAAATAGACGCTTACCTAGAGGCCTCATATGAGACTGATATCACAGTGGTAGATGTTCCTCCAAATTATGGAATGTTTCTTTCAAGACAATGGTCTAGTCTTGTTGGAGGTCATGTCCAGTTGGATTTATCCTATGCTACAATACCTGCCAATGGAAAAGAAGTTAAGTTTGAAAGAGATCCTACATCATCCTACATTATAAAGGATATAGACCCAAATCAAATGAAATGTTTCTTTCATTCAGATATGGACAATTTCACAATTCAGCTAACAAAGCCAAAACTACAAAATACTGAACCTATCGACATTTGTTCCCAAAAGAATCAAGATCAAGTGTCAAAAATGTACTTTGATGGAGCATGTAGCAACGAGGGTAATCGAGCTAGTGTAGTATTTATATCTCTTGATGGAAAAACCTTCAAGTACTCTTTCCTTTTGCCATTCGAATCCACAAACAATATAGAAAAATATAAGCATCTATTGCTAGGTTTAAGTGTAGGACTCAAACATGAAATCAATTTGTTGAGTGTGTTTGGAGATTTTGAATTGATTGTATCACAAATTGGAGACAAATATGATACCAAGAACACAAGGCTTAGATAATACAACAATGAAGCATGGGATGTGATTGAAATGTTTGATGCTTTCTCAATTGATTGGGGGGATAGGTCAAAAAACATTATGGTGGACTTTCTAGAAAATATGTCCATAAAGAAGAATGATGAAACACAGAGACCAATCAATCCAACCTTAGCCCCAAAGATGTAGGAAGAAATAATGAATCTTAGGGATGGAGGAATAATCAAGCCCATCAGACATTCCACTTGGGTATCAAACTTGGTTCTAGTTAGAAAGAGAAATGGAGATTGTTATCTCTATTTGAGCATTAAAGATTGTCATTAGTATCAAAGACATTGGCCAGTTACCTATGCTACTATAGTCGGTAAAAGAAAGCACTTCAAGCTAATCGGTTAAATCCTTTACACCGAACATTAGAGCAGTTTTACTGAGCATCAGTGTTCACCGATACCGAGTGACAGTAAACACCGAGAAGACTGGACACCGAGCACCAGTGTAATTACCGAGCAATATATATAATGTTTACCGAGCATCACAGAAATGGCATAGTAATTAGTAATGGCACATTTATCTATGCAAATGGTTACAACAGAATCACAAAATGTTTTACCAAGATCAAGGATCATTTATTATAGATATATTCATTAATTGCGATGAAGATCTTTATGTAATTGCTACATTAGGTTATTTTTGTACACCGTAGACCTTAGGGTTTTTCTCTAAGATATTGTAACTGAATTTTGTTAAGTGGAAAAAGCAGTATGTGTGTGTGTGAAAATTGTACCTAGCTATGGACACAACACTTTAGTAAAACATTAGAGGTTAGCAAATAAAAAATATGTAAATAAATGAAACTAGCTAACCAGGTGATTTACTACTTTCTAATAGGTGTGAGTATGGTATTCTCAGATTCAAACCGAGATTAGTGACAATGAAACACCTAAACAAAAGATTTAATGCTAAAAGATGAATGTAGGATGTATGCAGATTAATCTTTTTCTTTTTTGGATTTTTAATGCAATTAGGATGAAAAACTGTATGAATCTAATCTAGAATTGAATGGAAATGATATGCAAATTAATCTAACAATGCTATGAATTGATATGGAAATGGATGCAAAGCTATGAACAATAATAAAAGATCTCACAAAATTGCCTATCGCAAGTGCTTGATTCTTCAGATGCAATTTCGCTAGAGTAATTGTGCAAATTCGAGAGAGATGTATTATGAAGAGTTGAGCTTTGTTTTTATAGAAATTCAGGGTTTGAGGATGCATAAGAAAAACCATAAATCACTCTTGATAAACTCAGGTTGATTTTTGAGTTAATAAGAAATTAAGAATAAATAAACTCATAAAATCATGCAAAAGCAGTTTTTATCTCAAAATAGAGTTTAGTTCTCTTTTTCAACTCATCATCAGATGTTGAGTTTAGAAAGTTAACAAATTGAAATTGAAAATTGATTTAAGTTAACTGCTTTTCTGATTGTGCATGATTTAATATGAATTAATTTAATAAATAAAGTGATTTATTTTCCACTTAATTGATTTTGAATTAAAACAATTGATTTATGGGTTAATCAATTATTAAATCAAACTTTATTCCAATTAAATCATTAAATTTGACAACTTTGATTTTAAATCAATTAAATAAATATTCAATTGATTGTTTGTAGGAATTTTGATTTATTGTCAAAATAAAAATAATATTAATTAGGAATAAATGCAATTAAATCTAATTAAATAATTAAGTGGTAGAATTTAATTAATTAATTAAATATTCATCATATTCAATTAATCAACTTTAGGATAAATAATGACATTTATCACCAAATAATATTCAATTAAAGATAATTATGATAAATTAGGAATATTCTCCGATGCAGAATTAAGATAATCAATTGGGTTTTTGATTAGTTGATGTGCAGATGTGCTTTACATTAGGACTTTGATGTCAATTTCAATCGAAATATTGATTTAAGAGGTTAACGAACCTATAGCCCATTTTTGGGGTATTACATTTTGCCCCTCTTTGAATCACTGTGCAAAGCGCAGTGGTTCAAAGATTAATCTATTTTTTATGTTGAAACTTATTTGAGAGATAAACTGATTCTGAGACAGAAACCGATTGAAAGATTGGAAAAGCTGATTCAGGTCCTAGTTGACCAAGAATCATGATGATGTCAACTATAGTAACAATGAACCGGTGATTACGAAAAAGTATCAAAATGCCTGATTTTGAACTTTATAATTATGAAGAAGTGAGTGACCTGATTCCAAACCTGATTGTCCAAAGGAATCGAAATGGTATCACATCTGAACCCTTCAGTTATGAAGAACCAAGGAAATAACACTAATGAACCAATTATTATGAAAAGCTGATACAGTTTACAAGATTGATTAGGATATCAGATTGATATGGATCTCGATGAATCTAATATGCCCCAAGCGATGTGCCCCAAGAAACAAGGTCTTTTGATGAATCAGCAACTAGACGTGGTTGTTGTCTTGATTACTAAGGAAATATTTGATTTACAAACTTGATTGATGTGCAATATCATGCCCCCTTCAGGATGAAAATTGAAATCTGACAAGAAAAGTTAGCGTTAAATAGTTTAGAAGCATGTTAATTGATTTGAGAAGTGGTTATACACATTCGAGAACACGTTCTGCATCATTTAGAGGTCCTGGAGACTAAGTTTGACTAGGTTTGACCATGAGTTGACCATGGTTGACCAAGTTGAAATTTTGATAGTTTGATGTAAGATAATCAGTTAAGTTGAATTCTGGATTTTTGTGATGATTGAAGGTCGATTATGCAAGCAGTCGGCCGTCTTGGGTCCAAAAATTTGAAATTACTATTTTGACAATATAAATGATCTCATATTTCAATTTTGATCCCGAAAATGGGTTCAGAACGTCGAAATTAGCTAGGGGTGCTTTCTTGGTGATCTGTTAAGAAGACCTCTGTGTGATACTCAGTCCTTATGATATTTTTAGTGTAGTTTTGAAGAATCGTTTGAGTGTCAAGATGATTTAGGTAATCATGAGATAAATACAATCATACAAAGTACAAAATGAGATGCAAACCTAAGACCTAGGACCTAGTCATTGATCATGTGTCGGTCATTTTCATCATTGAATTTTTATTAGGTAATTGGATAAATCAATACAACATCGACTAGTTAGCAAACTATGAATATATGAATATTGATTTTTGCACCAAAGTCAATACAATGCCCACTGGCTAGACAACCATGGACATATGAATATTGATTTTGTTTTTGGAATGTTAGATTAGATATAAGCACCAAGGCATAAACGCCAGGATGACCTGGATATCATGTCCATTTTGATATAGAAATTGGTATAAGCATCATAACACAAACGTTGTGATGACCTGAATACGCCTTGCAAAACAAATACTGTAACGCCCCGCCAGGCAACCCAAGAGGACAAGACATAAAACCTCTATAAAATGCAAGTAGTAAATTTTTATTTTATTTTATTTATTTATTTTAACTAGAATAATATTCATCATTACACTTCATATTTCTAAAAGAAGAAATAATTTTCTACTACTTGAATGTAATATTTATACATGAGTCTTCCTTTGTCATTATTCCAATTTGGGAATATTAGGGTTCCTTCTTTGTCAGTCAACCTTTGGGTCAAAAACCCAGATCCAACGCACCCGGTGGGGCATGGTTGTAGTTAGTGCCTTGTGGCCACTTGAATTCATTTGGTTGTATGATTTGTTTACTCATTTTATTTATTTCTCCTTCTTGGTATGATTCTTAGTTAATCTTTCTATGTTGTGTTTCAGGAGTTTGGCTTGACCTTCCTTGTTGACTTTGGTTGACCTTGTTTGATCTTATGGTTTTCTCGATATGTTTAATAAGATGATTTGTATGGCCTCTTTGGATGATTAGATTTATTTTGAGGCATGTGATTTTATTCTACCTCAGTGTTATATCCTATAGCAATTATAAATAGGTAATAATATTGTGATCTATTACTTCATAATCTTATAGATTATAGTGTTTGGTATTTGGCATGTATATATATATATATATATATATATATATATATATATATATATATATATATATATATATGGAAATATATATATGGGTGCACACATATATGTATTTATATATATATAATTTATATGTGATTATATGTTAATTATTGTAGATATTGTTGATGGTGTATATTTTGGGATTAATGTAAAGTATAATATTATTAATAATTAAATATTAAATAATGCGAGGTATATTATTCTCAATTGTTAATTATTAATAATGAGGATAGGTTATATATATAGATGTTGATGTAATTAATGATGGCATATGCATATATGTTAAGATAATATTAAATATGTGTATGAATGAATACAAATAATCTTTTATTGTATATTTGAGTAATATAGTTGTATGATATTAAGTTATTTTATAATACCCTTTAGTTAAGAGTTAGTTGGGAGTTGGTTACTTTTCCTCTCAACCTTTGGAAATCTATTTATATGCACTACTTTCTCATTTGAAGAGAAGAGATTTTGGGTTTCCTGGCGGGGCGTTACATCTGGTATCAGAGCCCTAGGTTTCTACACTGGGAACTCTGGGTCTCATAGCTCACCTATGCATAACCTTGAGTATCTTAACTTTGTCTCTTTTTGGATTATGTTGTTATGCTAAAACTTGAATCTTAGGAAACGAAGGCTACCTTTCGTGTTCTTATGTTGTATTGTCTTACAAGGGCACACCCATTCCTCTATGATTGAGTTATATTTTAACAATTATTTATGTTTTTGCATAATGAGATCAATGATGTGTTAAGTGGATGTTTCCTATAATATTAATGGAATGGCGAAGAATTCTTGAGACTTGTGTTTGTTTTCTTAAAAGGTACTGGTATCTCTAGAAGGGTCAAAAGTTAAAGGATGCTAAATATTTTGAATCTTAATTATGGTAGTAGATAATATTACCCCTTGATCCTACCTATAATATAATGTTGTGCACTTTATCTTCTTACAAATACGTAGTTGAATTTTATCCTACTCAAGGTATCTTAGAAATAAATTTTTTTTGGATCTTTAAAGAATGAAATGATTGTGGTAGTACTTGATAGGACTGATAGGGCAATAATTAGATTACATGGCTAATAATATGTACCTAGGAAAGAAGTGAAAATAATAATAATAATAATAAATAAATAAATTAGGAATAAATAATTTACTGTCATGCATTTCTCTCTCTCTTTCTCTCTCCCCTCTTAAGAAATAAGTTTTGCATGACTAAAATTGTTTAGACAAGGCAATAATATATCAAGAAAATTTGTAAATACTCAATTAGGAAACCCTTGGGTGAAGGACCTATGTCCCCAAGATTTTATCATAGGCTATAATTCACATTTTCATTTAGGAAGAGGAATTTTTGTCCCTATCTTGGTAAGAAGTTATATCCTTTCTGCATATCTTATTAAATTGCACAAAAAGGATTTAAGATAACATAATCAAGAAATTCTAGGGAAGAGTATGTGCGATGATGGATTATCTGTACTAATGATGGAAGTTGTTTTTATTAAATATAAGTCTTGCAAAATGCCTAGTGAATAGTTAGGATCCTAGATGGGTATTTTGGAAACAAATTCATGTTTTGTATACATTGTGATCAACACCATAGTAGTAAGAAATTAACAACATTAAGTGATTGATCAACTATGAATAAGGAGTTGTTGTGGTAAATAAATGTTATAGAAATGTACCTTACTCAATTTCTACTTAGAACTGATGTTATCTCAAAATTTTAAAGTGTACGAGGGTAATGTTTCAAATAGGTAAAGGGTAGAAATTAAAGTTATGTACAGTAGTTAATGTTATTAATTTAGATGTTGTGGTTATGAAGATAGTAGTAGGACTCATATACTTCTTTCTCTCTTAATGGATCTATGATCGTTATGCAATAAAAAATTTGAAATAACTCTTAAGAAAATGCCATATGGAAATTGCCTGACATGCAAATTAGGGAAAAGTGCATAGATAAATAGTAAGCTTTAAGAAGGGATCCCAACTTAATGAATAATAGTGCAATAAATTGTAAATTGTTTAGATCTCCTCTAGGGGGTGAATGTGTTTTTGGAAATCAAGCACTACAACTATTGTGAAAGATGACTTAAAATATGTATATTGTAAAATTTGTGTGTCCTATGTCATTGGAATTCTACTTAAAGCTTTGATGGAAAGGAATATTTCTTATAAAACTATGTGTTAATGAAAATGGTAAGTTTCAAGTATCTAGATTGTTTTATTTTCATGATTACAAAAGTAAATAAAAATTATTTGATGTATTCCCTTCATAATCATAACAAATATAAATGTTACATATCTCTCTATGTTTGGTATTCATAGCTTGTAAGGGACACAAATTTTGGACCCTATTTGTAATAAGGTCTCACAAGTTGTATTATGTAGGGTTAGATTATGTCTCAAAAGGAAAAATATATCATAAATTCTTTCTTTTTTTATACTGGTTACCATAGATAGGAACTTTGATATTGTGAAAGGAAGTGATAATCTTAGTTGGTAAAATATGCAATTTCCTAATATATTGATATTAGTGAGTAAACATGAATACCTTAGAGTTTCGACTTGATAACAATAATTTTGATGCAATTTCAAGTATCTTGTTAACAAACTTACAGCATAAAGTGATAGACTCACATAGGTAATTCTTTTTGAAAGTCATTACTAATTGAATTGAGTTAATCTACACTAAAGTTGTAATAAGATAGGATTTACCAAAACTCTTGATAGGAGAAGAATGTGTGCAGTCATTAAATTAGGATCTAGAATAGTAATAATATAATTCTGTTAGATAATGTGTGATATATAGTTCACATTCCCGACTTCCAAGAGTAAGTCGAATCTTAGTGGGGGAGGATGTAATACCCCTCTAACCCTAATATAAGTTTTTTGTTTTTGAAAGAATTAAGATCCTTCGATGTTTTCTTACAGCTTAAGTTGTATATGATACTTGTTTGATCTATTCCTATAGTTGTTTATAATAATTTCATAAGCTAGTACTCAATGATTCTAATATCAGACATACTATCTAAAAGTATCATTCTTGTATGTATTTATCTCCATGTATGTATTGAGTACCTACAAGACCTTTATGAACATAGTTAGGATGTTATATGATATGTACTTGATAGATATATATAAGTGGTTATTTATATTTTCTTCTATTAAGGTTACCTTGGATGAATCTTGTATCTCACTTGATGATTTGATTATGTTAATTTATTATTAGTATTGATAAGAGACTAACACAATGCTTGAGATTCTAACCTTCATTATGATGATGCTACATGCTTTGAGTGTATATATATACATGATATATTTTCATGATTCAGGACGAAGTCGTAGTTACTCACATAGCTGAGGTCCACACGATGTATCGATCCTGGTCATCTGTCTGCAATGTTTTCTTTTATATGTATATCCGTGCATATGTATTTCTTCTTTGTGATGCAGGCTTGCAGGTACCGGGCATCGACTTCACCTGGCTTCACAGGTCTGAGCATGCCCTCAAATCCTCGATGGTTGTTGTTATGGAGATAGTACTAAGGCCCCTACATGAGTCTTCCTTTGTCATTATTCCAATTTGGAAATATTAGGGTTCCTTCTTTGTCAGTCAACCTTTGGGTCAAAAATCCAGATCCAACGCACCCGGTTGGGCATGGTTGTAGTTAGTGCCTTGTGACCACTTGAATTCATTTAGTTGTATGATTTGTTTACTCATTTTATTTATTTCTCCTTCTTGGTATGATTCTTAGTTAATCTTTCTATGTTGTGTTTCAGGAGTTTGGCTTGACTTTCTTTGTTGACTTTGGTTGACCTTGTTTGATCTTATGGTTTTCTCGATATGTTTCATAGATGATTTGTATGGCCTCTTTGGATGATTAGATTTATTTTGAGGCATGTGATTTTATTCTACCTCAGTGTTATATCCTATAGCAATTATAAATAGGTAATAATTTATTGTAATCTATTACTTCATAATCTTATAGATTATAGTGTTTGGTATTTGGCATGTATCTATATAAATATAAATATATATATTTTGTAGACACCTAAAAATCTTTTAGAAAATAAAGTATTTTTATTTTCTGAAAAATCCCTGATGACATCATCATTTATTAATTAATTAATTATTTAATTAATTTATTTATTTTTATGTCATTAAATCTTTTTTTCTTAATTAAAAATATTTAATTAAGAAATCCCTCCCAAAAATATTTAAATCTTATTTAAACATTAATCCCCTATTTATTAATTATTTTAATTAATAAATTGACCAAAAATCCCCCAAAAAAATAATTAATTTATTTTTTGACCAAAACTTGGCCAATTTTCTTAAGACCACTAACCTCTTCCAAAATCTTCTAATCCCTTCTTAATTTCGATTAAAAGGCTAATCCCATCTTTTCTAACCCTAATCTCAACTCAAAATATTTAATTAAGATTAAATATTTAATTTTCATATTTATTGAAAATATTTCAATAAATTTTTCCAAACTCAAGCTTTTGGAATGAATAAACTTTTATTCCATAAAACCTAGGAGAATTCTAGACTCTTCTAGAAACTTCTCAACCCAACCTCTTCACCCATCCTAATCCTAAAATCCCCTAATCCTAATCCTAATCCCCTTTCTAATCTTGTCACATTCCATTAGCAAAAGGTTTACCAAAACTTAGGCTAACCTCCTCTTAGTCATCCTCCTTAGTCAACAAAGATGGCCACCTCTTGGCCACCTCTTGCAAATGCATTTAAGGATGCATTTAAGCCTTCCTTATCTTTCTTACATGCATTCATTATGCATTTAAGACCTTCTTATCCCTTTCTTGCCACCTCTTGGCCTTGGGCACATTTACCAAATTGTGCACATGCCCTCAAACTTTCAACTCAATCCTCCCTTGACACTTGTCAGGACACTTGTCCTTGACTCAACCCTAACCTTAGCCCTAACTCTGACTCATCCTTTTTAACCAAGCCCTTCCCTTTTCCTATAAATACCCTCACTTCCTAAGGCAAATCATCTTTCAACTCTCAAACTCAATAGCAAAGTTATAATGCCATTGTCATTCTAGCATAAGCATAAACTCATCATTTTAGATCATTTTCAAGCATAAATCACATTTAAATTAGCTTAATTGGATTAACATAGATTCATTTCTTGTTTAATCAATCTTAGTTCATCTTTTAGCTTTGCATATTTGTGTGTTCTTGAGGCCTTTGAGGCAAAATAGGTTCCTCATACCTATTTTGTGTCATTTTGGGTCTTCTTGATCCTTAAATCATCTTATTTGCATGCTCCAAGTGCTTGAGTTTGCACACCCACATCCATTTATATCCAAGCATATCAAACGGTGCATGGGCGCATCCGTTTTAGGCTTAAACTGAGGTGGCTTTGATTTTAGTTTGTTTACCATTAAATTTGATTTGATAATATGCTATGACGTTTGTTTGTCTTTGGCCTTCAAAACAGGTTTAGGTGCACGCTCAAATCTTAGTCTACATTCTGGCACGCCCAATGAGACCCACTTCACGGGTTCTTTGCAAACATTCTGATGAGTTTTAGACCATTTTCAGATTTTTCAAGCTTATAGGTGGACGGAGCACTTGGATCCCTTCTTCTTCTTCTTCTTGTCTATATTCTTCTTCTTCTTCTATTCCGTCTCCTTCTTCTTCTTCTTCTAGCAAGGAGGTCATGGCCATTTTTTTTCAAAAATAATAATAAAATCCATAAGGAAGCAAAATCATACACACCTTATTTTAGTGCTTAAAATGAACCCCCAAATCATTCTTGAATGCATTAAGGACTAAAATTTACAAAATTTATTCTAACAAACAAAACAAAAAAATTAATCAAGGCATTTGCATCCTTGCAACATTAAGGATTTTTAACAATGCATTCATGCAAAGTAGGAATGATCATATCTTTTTGGGCATAAAAAGAACATCAAATCTGCATTCAAACGAGTCAAAACAAAATCTTGAATGAAGCTAAAAGGAAGAACTTAGGTCCAAAAGTGTCATTTTCCATTTGAAAAGCAAACACAATTTTGAATGCCTTAAAGAACAAAACAAAGCTTTTTAAAAAAGTTCTTAATCAACACGCACACTCAATCTTGAATGCCCAAGTCAAAAAATTTGCAAACGCTCGATTTACTTTTTGGAGAAAGGAACAAATCAAAATCTAATCACGAGTGTCTTCATTTCAAAGTTCAAACATCACTTAATCAAATTTGGGAAAATGAACAAAATCTGCTTGATGTGCATGTAGGAGTTTTTCAATTCTTGCATAATCCTTGTTAGAGTAAGCAACGTGGAACATTTGAACTTGGACAAGTTCACCTGTTCTACTTTTAGTGAGGCCTGTCCAAGGAGAAGCGCTTCCTCCTCGGAGAACGACCTCAAACCGGTATCCCCTCCGGCCGGTATACAAATAAGTGAAGTCCAAAAGAATCACTTATATCTCCTAATCGCTGGGCGTTCGTGCCAAACACGTGTCTGGGGATGGTAAACATTCCTCTCCCCCAACATTATTGGCAAGGCTCTTAAGTGAGTCACAGATGATCAGCAAAACCGGGTATGGAGACACCACGGAACTATTAAAAACCTGATAAAATAGAGGCTACCCTATCTACATCCGAAAGTATCAAAATCCTTGTGCAAGGACCGATTCCAAGGGGTTTACCGGGTCGCCTCAAGATTACTCACCATTTGTATTCCCTTCTGGGAGATACCAAGCTGTGGGCAAGCGATTTTGATACTCACCTTCCTTAGGTAGATCTGTTTGAAGTGCTTGATAGTCAAAGACTCCGTGAAAACACTTGTTGAAACATACACTTTCAAAGCTTTGTCAGAGTCAGTTGTCTTTGTTTGTATCCCGCAGGGTTGCTTTGTCCCTTGCAGAGATTGCTTTGACTTTAACTTTTACCATTGGAAACCTTTGCCTCAAAATCAAAAGCCTCTTTTCCAAAGTGATGCCCAGCAAGAGCAAACATCCTAAAACAAAGTTGCCCAAATCCCAAGCCTATCAAGAGCGAAAAGTTGCCAAGAAGAACACCAAGACCTATCAATCCATTATCCAAGCAACCCAAGCAGAGGAAAAATCCCAAGCCAGACTTGAGAACATTGCCCATAACGCCCGCATCAAACAGTTCGCCTTCCGTTTTCGAGTTAACCATCACTTTGTCAACCTTGAGCCAGAAGATTAGCCAAATCTTTGTTCATGTCTTGTTCCATCTTCAGATCTTGAAATCTTGTCTCAAACAGCCTTGCATCTTAGTTTCATTCTAGCTTTCATCTTTGCATCATTAATCAAAACTTTAGTTGCATTTGCATTCATCCTCCTACCAGCATTTTAGAATCAGTCCTTGTCATTTGCACTTGCATCATCCTTCTAGAGCATTGTCCCTTCACCCTTCAAAACCTTTTCCACCAGCATTCCCCCCATCAGCTTTCCATATCTTTCTAGTAGATCCATCATCTTTTGTTCCAAATCTAGAGATCCACCAACACTTAGTGTTCTACCTTTTGAGTTGTTCCTATCCTATATCCAAGATCAGAGACCATCATCCTCTTTTTTGACACAACGTGTTGTCATAAAAAAATCAAACCTTGTCCTTGCATAGCCATCATCTCGAGCAAGAGATTGGAGTGCATTGATAAGAAACTTGTTGACTGAAGATCATCAGTCTATCTTAGGTTGACCCCATCATATCTCTGATCCTCCATTTGGGAAAAATAGTAGCTCATTTGTTGACCGCTCAGTAATCTTTCACCAGCTTTCCACCAGCAACCTATCTTTCCTCCACCGTCTTGATCCATATCCGTTCCATCCAGCTTCCATCATCGCCATCTTGATCCCTATCTTTGCATTTACATCTTAGAAGTCATCATCTTTAGAAGTTCATCAACTTTGCATCCATCAACATCTTTTAGCCAAACATCTTGCATACATTTAGCACTTGCATCTTCATGCCTGTTGAGACCAGATCTCGGAAAAGAAGAAGCATGAATCCTTATCCACCAATAACCTCATCTGATCTCAACCTTTTCACCAACGCCATGATGACCTATAATCCCCAGATCCAAGCCAATAACCCATGTGAAGATCCAAACATCCCTTCATCCCCCTTGGCAAACCAAGCATTTGTAAATCCTCCAGAAAGCCCACCAGGGACCAATGCCCTTGTACCGCAACATCAGCAAAGCACATTTGCCCACTATCTACTAGAAAGTACCTCCATCCCACCATCTCTCTATCCATGCATCCCCATCAAAACTATCCAAGTTCCAGCACAAGCGTATTCTCCGTTTGTCCAATCATTTCCCGATCCTATCATGCAAACACCCCAAGAGCTTTCCACCATTCCCCTTTTCTTGCAAGGAAGCCTCGCCAGTCCCACAACACAAGCTGCAGCGCCATCCGCTCCATCTCCTACCCCTTTTGCTTCATCATCTGCTATGGCTGCCCAAGCCCAAATCCAAACCCAAAGTCAGCTTCCACCTCTCACACAAGCTTTTACACCGCCGCCATCCGCAAGTCAAGCAACGCCTTTCACCATCAAAGGAGCACCGTCACCCTTCACCCCCCAAGCACCCGTACCTTCTTCTTTGGGGTTAGCACAATCGCTTCCCATTCCAACCTCATCTTTCTCTTGGGTGTTTCCTTCATTTTCCTCCTCACAAGCATCCGCTCAACCACAACCTCAACAAGCTCCTTTCTCTCAAACATCATTCGTGTCCCAAGCTCCCGTTGCTCCTACCATTCCATCATCCGCTGCAGTGCACCCTAACACAAGCTCTCAGTGGGGCCTTACACAAGAAGAAATGAAGGCATGGGGGATCCCATCTCAATCCCCTACATCTATGGTTGCAAGTCAACAAACTGCCTTCGCCCAAGCAGCACAGCAGCAACTACCCCAACCACTGCCGGCTTCAAGCTATTCGTCCCAAATCCCAAATACTTTCCAGCAAGTTCCACCACCTCAACAGCCAACTTTCCCTATCTATCTTACCCCATCACCCTTTGCTTCTAGCTTCCCCACATCTGTTCCACCTCTAAGTAACGCAGGCATGCACCTAGCTTATATCAGCCAAACCCAAAGCCAACCTTAGCAACTACCACCATCATACCCGCAAGCAGCATCATTCCAATAGCCTCCCCCACAGCAACCACATGTCCCCTTTCAGCAAACAACCATCATTCCTCAACAACAGCAAGTCCCTTGCTATCAGCCTCAGCAACAAAACCCTATCATCCCCCAGCAACAACAAGTTCCCACCCATCAGTTACAACAGCAAGTTCCAAATGTCCAATATCAGCAAGCAGTCCCACAACAACCGCCAGTTCAACAACAGCAAGCAGCCCAACAACATCAAGCGGTTCCATATCATTTACCACAATATCCCCCTATGCCACACCAGCAATATCCCCAGCAACCATTGCCCCAAAATCAGTTCTAACCCATTTATCCACAGCAAGCGCCATATCCAGTTCCACAACTTCCATCACAAGCAGAAGTCCCAGTTCCCTCGCCACTCAATGCTGAGTGGGAAGCAATGAAAAATGCTCTAAAGGAGCTACAAAGCGGAACAGAGAATAAAACATACAAGTTCGAAGAGGTGTGCTCATATCCATTCGATCGGTCCATAGCAACTATCCCTTTCCCCAAGCATTTTGAGATGCCCAAGTTCGACAAGTATCGGGGGAAAGGAGATCCAGTAAATCATATCAAAGAGTTCTACATGGCATGCCAAGAAGTGGCTTACAGTGATAACTATCTCCTGCGCCTGTTTCCTAAGAGCTTGGGAGGAACTGCTGTTGAGTGGTTTTACAAAATACCACATGGGACAATAAAAACCTTTGCTGAACTCTCTGAGAAGTTCATCACACACTATGCCCATAATGTGGAGAATGAGTTGTCCTTGCTAGACCTATGCAACTCAAAGCAAAAAGACAGAGAAAGCCTTGCAGAATACTTGCAAAGATGGCAGAATCTTACAACCAGGTTATCATATCAGCCGCCAGAGAAGCATCTAACAAAGATCTTCATTGATAACCTCCATCCAAAGCTATCCCATCACATGCGAATGAACTGTCTCCAGACATACCAAGACATCAAGAGCAAAGGCATAGGCATCGAGAAAGCTCTCCTAGATGAAGGCACTATTCGTCACTTCAAGGATGATTCCAAGAACAAACCCAACAATGATAAATTCCGTTACTGGAATCGTAACAAGAATGTTGTTACAGATGGAGCCACTGACACTAAGAATGTACAATTCATTGTGGCTAGTCCTACACCAGCTCAAACATACCAACCGCCACAAGCGCCCATCTATCAGCAACCACCAGCTCCCGCATATGAAGCACCTATTTATCAGCAGCCTCCTCAAGCTCATCAGCCACCTGTGCAACAGTATCAGCAGCAATACCAACAGCAACAGCCAGCACGTCAAGGCAATCCTGTTAACACAGTTAACGTTGCCCCAAGGCAGAACAAGCCCAACAATCAGAATAATCTAAAGAGGACTTTCACACCTTTGGGTGAGCCTCTGGATCAGATCTTTTATCGGCTAGCCAAAGCAAATATGATCACATATCCGCCCATCCCACAGAAGGATGACAACGCACCAAAGTCTGATTGGTATAAAAAAAATGAATACTGTGATTACCATCATGTGAAGGGGCACACAACATTGAAGTGCATGCGGCTTAAGAACTACATCCAAGATCTCATTGATCGCAAGGAGATCCAGGTCGATGCACCAGCTCAAACTTCACCCAACGCCAGTTTGCAAATATATCAAAATGTGTTCCCTCAACACGATGCCGGGAAGAATCAAGCCAGCGCCAATCAGCCCCAAAATCGTGGCAAAGGCAAGAAAAAAGATCACACAGCGGCCTACATCAACTATGACAAGTATGTCGGATGCATAACTCAAGTTGAGCCCACCATCAATACCATCCACGTCAGAGGGCCGGATCGACAATGTGCTGCAACTACCCGCAGTGGTAGGATAACTGTTGCTGGTGCTCCTCCGAGATCAGCTGCTCCTCCAAGGCCAACGTCTACTTCATCCACAGCATAGTCTAACACCAGGCCAGCATCAAATGCACGTGCAACATAGCATAATGCACCAAGTGCACAATACAATATCATAGAGCGTCTTGGGAACATGCCAGCCCAAATATCTATCTTGGATTTGCTCCGCACATCACCCATCCATCAGGAGATCTTGGACAAAGCTCTAAAAGAAGGCCATGTCCCCACGGACATTAACACAACTCAGTTTGAAACTCTTGTGGGACACCTATCAGCAGCATGTGCCTTATCCTTCAAAGAATCTGATATACCAGATGTCGCTCCTGACCATACTCTCCCTCTCCGCATTGCCATCATGGTCAGAGACTTTGCCATCAAACGGGTTTTAATAGATAATGGCTCAGCCCTCAACTTGTGCACATTAAAATTCATCAAGAAGATCGGGTTCACGGAGGCCGACATACAACATGAGATGATCACCATCAAATCATATGATAACTTGGAGCGTACCTTTGAAGGTATTATCACCTTGCCTATCCAGCTAGGCCCAGCAACGCAAGATACTGTCTGCCACGTTGTTGATCTTGACCTACCATTTAATATTCTTCTCGGCCGCCCATGGATCCATTCCATTAGGGCTGTACCATCTACTTACCATCAGTGCATCAAGTTTCCACATCAAGGCACTGAGGTTACCATCCACGCTGATCCAACCCCTTCGCATACTGTCGTGCGATGGAAGCATCTTTCCCTCATTCTACTCATTGTCTTGGAACCGATATTGGTACTTCTATTGCTAGTTCATCCCGATCCCATCGCGATCCAGAGACCATCCTCTCTTCCACCTTATCATCCGTCAAGATCAACAACCAGGGTTGTGGCGAATACAGCCTCAGTGATGCATTTGCTGTAGGGGCTCTTCCACGTGATCCACATACTCAAGGGCGCCCAAGTTGTCAAAACAAGCCTGTTGAGGAACATTATAAGCTCAAGCAAATCGAAAACATGACTTTTGAGTCTCATGGTACCATCAACAGCAAAGAAATGGATCTAGATATTAACAAATGGTTATACAAAGATCCCCCATCACGTGACACACAACTTCTTGAGTACTTCAAAGAGAAATATCCAATCCCCTACAAAAATGTCACAGAACACTATAACTATCAAGGTGGTGGTCTAGGACCACAAGAGGACGGAAATTTGTTTCCTATCATACCATCCCAAAATCCAGAACAGCAAGGACTTGGCTTTAATACCTCTCGCCTGCTTGAACAAGAGCCCAATACCACAACTGCGGACACTAACATGACCTACGTGAACTTTTCGAATAGCCGGGATGACCTCGTGGAAATCGAAGACATCCCCGAAGAGAAAGACATCCGATCCTACGACGATATCTTTGCCGACGACACCCTCCTGGGGACTTCTGTTCTCCAACAACTCTCCATTAACCTCATAGATCTTCCCCTCACAAACCCCGACCTCATAGATTGGGACCAACCAAGCATTGCACACATCGATGAGTTCCAAAGCACACAAGCACTCTTAGAATTCATGGGGGCATCAGGTCCAGCAAGCAATCAAGATCCAACATCAATCTCTGTCTATCAGCTTCACCCAGAAGGATATTTTGGGGAAGAGGCAAGCTTTAGTCGCAAAAATGAAATAGCAAAAGAACATCATGAGTCTTTATGTGAAAACCCCCTTGGGGCACATTCTGATTCCAAAATAGTAAAAATAAAGGGCATATCTTCTAGTGAAAACCTGGCAATTCAGGCGCTAGAAGATGAAGCCTTGCCTCTTCCCCCTATCCAAGATTATAGACCAGAGCAATCTCCAATCATCATAGAGGAAACCAAGTCAATCAACTTGGGAACAGAAGAATGTCCAAGGATCACCTACATTGCAGTCAACCTAACAGAAGGAGAAGAAATCGCTCTCAGTGCCTTGCTCAAGGAATCCATCATCAACTTTGCATGGTCATATGCCCACATGCCTGAGCTTGATCCAAACCTTGTTGTTCATCATCTATCAGTAGATCCAAACATCAAGCCAGTGAAGCAGAAGCTAAGGAAAATGCATCCAAAGGTAGCATTGCTCGTCAAAACAGAGCTTGAGAAGCTCCTCCAAGCTAAGATCATCAGAGCAATAGATTATTCAGAGTGGATCTCTAACATGGTGCCAGTTGTACACACTAAAATATGCACTTCTATGAACCATTACATGCAAGGTTGCTCAAGAATGAGGCCTCACAAAGCGGCTCATAGCTCTCTATGCATGAAGTTGCAAGGGACTATGAGTTTTGCTCTCAGCTAGAGCTACAAGAAAGTGACCTTGCTAGTCAACCATCCAATGAGAGATTCAAGTGAAGACAAGGGCAACAATGCCAATATCTCCAAGAATCTAAATGGAAATGAAATGCAAATGCAACTAGTATGAATGTGCAAGCTAAGCTAAATGATAACAATGCAATGCTTGAAAAGAAATCTAATCTATGAAAGGAAATAGCAATGGATTACAAATCCTTCCTATTTAGACTATGTGAGATTGCATAAAAGGAAATCTACACTAAGAATGCCATGAATGCAACTATGAAAGCAAAACTATTATGGAATGCAACTAAGAATGTCAAGGCTTCAAAGCTTGAGTGTCTTCAAAGAGAGCTCCAAAACCTGCAGCATAACAATAGCATAAAATGTGGGTATGCAAATGAAGGAGAGAGCTCTCCTTTTATAAGAAATGAGGAGAAATGGACCATGGAGATTAAGAGGCAAAAAGTCTTAATCAGCGGTGGAGCTTGAAAGAGGAGCAATCCATGTGCACAAGTATCCTCCAATGAGAGTGAAGTGTTGACTTTTGAGCCTCATGTGAGACAAAAAGTGCTTTTTCCCTTTTTATAAAATAGGAATAATGCTTTATTTGTGCAACTTAGGATAAGAGGAAAGTGGGGCTTTTTATTTAATTGAAAGGGGAGGAAATATTCCCTTTAATTAAATAAAGACTTAGGATAAATGGTTAGCCCAAGGATAAAAATCCAATATATGATCGAAATAAGATTTGATCAAGAAATTGATAATGTTGAAAATATTGATTATTGATCAAAATGATTCAAGGTTGATAAATCAAATAAATGGGGCCCAAAGTCTAGGCGACCATTTTTGGGTGCATACATTTGCCCCTCTTTGACTAATGTGTGATCGATTTGGGAACACATGTAGTCAAAGAAGAATTGAAATGTGAGATCGATTTGGGATCACAAAACAACTCAGATATGAGATCGATTCGGGATCATATCCGGACAAAACATAAACAAAAGCTTTAGACCAACACCGTCGCTGCTAGGTGCAAATCAAGCTTTAGACAAAACCATCACCGTCGCTGCTAGGCAATAATCAATGTCTAAAAATGGGAGATAAGAATCTCAAGTTTTGAGAAAAAGCTCATAAAAGATGTCTGAATCAGGAAAATCAAGGAATCAGGGATGAGAATCCCATAGATACTGCCCCCTCGGAATCGAAATCGAAATCAGGTAGAGGAGAGACAGCAAATCGATAAGGTTGATCAAATCATAATCGAATGTAAGGGTCAAATAGGTTAACCATTAGGCAATGAAACATGCCCCAGCGATGAGCTAGAAGAAAAGAGATAGAAGACTAGAAATAGCATGAATGAAAGACTAGAAGTTTGGAAGGCATGAAAAGGAAGGAATAACGATGCCCCAGCAAAGATTAAAAGATTAGGCCTCAAAAGATCAGCCAACTGCGCAGAAGGGGGGGAAGAATTTGAAACGCAATTTTGACTATGAAGATGACCTCGGATTTCGATTTCGAGTCCGAAAATGGATCCAGGACGTCGAAATTAGCTAGGGGTGCAATTTTCGCGCAATTCTGAGGTGTTTTGAAAATTAGGTCAAAAAGTCAAAATGCTATAAAAGGGGTCAAAATGTCATTTTCAAAAATCATTTGTCTTTTAGTGATTTGAGAATTTCAGAGCTTTAGAGAGAGAAAATGGCTCAGCAAGCAGGAGTTCCCGTCCACAGGCATCGATTCGAGCGCACCCGGTTGCATAACCGGCCACCACACTATCCTGCCCCGGTATGTTTTCGAAAAACTCGAGCTCTTTGGCCATTTTTAGCATTTAATAGCTTTTTTAGCACGTTTTTATCAAATTTTAAATTTTAAAATTTTCGGTTGTGCGAAATATCGCGCGATACTTTAGAAGTATCGCACGCTTTGGGGAGAAATATCGTGCGATACTTCGCGTGCCCCAAAAGTATCGCACGCTTTGGGCATCAGTATCGCACGATACTGGGCGAAAGATCGCGCGATAGCGGGCGAACTATCGCTCGACATAAGGTTTATCGCCCTACTATAGGGAGAAGTATCGCACGATACTTCTCCAAAAAAAGAATATTGCCCAGTTGAAAATTTTGATATTTAATGCATTTTTGAGCAAAAATGACATGGGTCTAGACAATGTTACGTTTTTAAGATGTTTTATACTGAGTTTTTTTTTGGACATCCATCATGATATGTACTAACAACGGGTTTGATTTTGGCTTGCAGGAGGTTTTTCCGGCGCTCATCATCAGAGCGCCGAAGGTGACAGGATTACGGTGTGTCCGAGATCTGGATGATCCGGGCAATGCCGATATCAGGGCTATGGGATTCCGGTATCTGTTGAGGTACCCCTACATCCGAGAAGACCATGGGTTGTTGACTGCTCTTGCCGAGAGATGGCATAGTGAGCACAACACCTTCCATCTGCCTACTGGAGAGGCGTCGATCACTTTGGAGGACGTCTACAGGATCTTACGAGTGCCATGCCACGGAGAGCTTGTAAGTATAATCATGTTTTGATATATAATCATAAATGTAATATTTTCATGTGATGAAAACTAACATGATTTGTTTGTTGTCACAGGTATACTATGATCAGGATGTCACTGAGGGGCGCCGGTTGATTCAGGAGATGTTTCAGGATGTGACCATCCTAGACAGGCATGTCAGCTGGGAGCGACTGCTTGATGACTTCGGCCGAGACTATCCGGTGCCATGTATTGTGGCATCGATCATTTCACAGATCCTGATGACTGATCGCAGTCAGAAGGGATTCCCGCTCGGATGGGGCAGACTACTGGTAGACTTGGTAGGCAGGCCTCGACGGATGGCATGGGGGCCTGCGATCCTGGCAGAGATGTATCATGAGCTGCATGAGATCGTCTACAGGGACGGTCGGACATGGGCGTGCGGTGCCATCCTGGCACAGGTATGGGCATGGGAGCACATTGCTGTAGTGCGTCCCAGGGTTCAGCCGAGGGAGAGGAGGTACCCATTCATTTACAGGTACATCGGGTTTATATCACATGCCCATTCAGGGGATGTGACCTACTATCGGCGGATTCTGGATGAGATAGCCTCATTCACATGGAGGCCATACAGGGATGTGGAGGGATGGAGTGATGCAGATGAGGAGCTCAGTTATATGCTATGCAGTCGGCCACTGGTAGGTCGACATGCAGATATCATAGAGAGGTTTTGCATCAGTCGGGTGTGGCGGCAGTTCGGGAGGCAGCAGCGAGTCTCGACAGAGACTACTACTTATGCCAGAGCCAGGGATGAGGAGGGACATGGGTGGCTACCCATGCTGGATTATCAGTAGGCTGTCGTAGAGACAGCAGCTATCAGGAGCGAGCCTTGGGATTATTTCCCAGATGTGGCAGACACAGGGGCTGATGGAGCCTACAGAGCAGAGCGGCGGAGGGTACCATTCCCTCGATTTACAGTACCAGATGCTCAGGTGCCAGCGCCGGGAGGAGAGGGAGGAGAGGGAGGGGACGGAGGAGACGGAGGGGACGGAGGAGAGGAGGGAGGAGATGGAGGAGATGGCGGGAGGGGGAGAGGGAGGAGGATGGAGAGAGGAGAGGGGTCGGGATCAAGTGGCCGGAAACGGTCACGGGGACAGAGATCAGCCACTCCTGAGGAGGAGGCGAGACCAGCTCGCCGGTAGGCGGAGGTACAGCAAGAGCAGCCTGCGGGGGGAGAGGACCTGAGAGCCCAGATACAGGCTCGGGAGACCGAGATACAGCAGTTGCGGACCACCATAGCTGTGAGAGATCAGCAGCTCCTGGATCTGAGGGCAGAGCGGGATCAGCAGATAGCTGATCTCAGAGCAGAGATAGCACGCCGTGAGGCGATGGCACAGACCGAGGCACTGGAGCTCTGACGGGAGTCAGCGAGGGCTGCTTACTATCACGGATTATATCTGCAGGCCGTCCCAGAGGGTGAGAGAGCACCATCATACTCTCAGCGGGCAGGGGTATCAGACGTGGCATTTGATAGGAGAGCTATGCCTCCTCCACCACCACGAGCTCCTCACGAGGGTGGCAGCGAGTCTTAGGGTTAGGTCTTAGGTTGTTTGGACATATTTTGAGACTTTTGATCCAGATTTGGGGATCTCATATTGTATATCATGACATTTATTGATTTATGAGATTACTGGATGTTCGATGTATCATGTGTATTTGTCTCACTTGTGATGGATGTATCAGTTTATGTATATTGTCTTGTCATTTTGCTCAAAATGCTTATGTATGTGCTTATGTATGTTCTCTCTCATAGTTGTATGTTTAATTCTCATATGTATGATGTAGACTTATGTTTCTTGAAAATGACAGTTTTGATATAGATATGATGATATGATTAACCCTTTGTGATGAACAGGAACAGGTTCGAGATGAAAAAGACAAGGAGCGAAAGATAGGATCAAGAATAAGAGAAGGTGAGCGCAGTTGACTAACAGGTCCATGTAAGATGAAAAGGAGAGCTCTCTCCATGTGCAAGATGCAAGACTAGACTAACATGACCCTAAAAAAAAATGCAAGCTACTATGAAAGTGGTTGACTTGCAAGGTCACAACGCTTATAGACATCTAATTATCATCATCGAGCGTTATTGGTAGCGTCGTAAGATCATACAATGCACACTAGCATTACTATGTGGATATGAATATGATCTTTATCAGATAGAAATGTGAAAATCTTACCTAGGCATCAAAGACATATAGGTCAAGATGACTAATGCAGTAAGATTACCTAAGTTTGATATGGCGAGATTATGCTTGTATCAAGACACATGAAAGTCAGGATAGCTAAAAGCATGCACTCGCAAAACAGTCAAGGATAATACCTTGTCAATCCATAGTGTCAAGTAGGACCAGCAGAAATGCTCATGACAGTTAGGATCAATAAAATATACCCACAAGCAGATAAAGAAAGAAAACATGTTCTCATTCCCTCAGTCTTCTAGCCATGCATCATCGAAAACTTCTCAGGGAGAGATCACTCATCAAAGAAATCCTCATAGACAACACACAAAAAATAAAGTCATCATATCGCCAGCGAGTTGATTGTTTAAGTGCGTGTGTGTCGGTCATAGAGTCAAATTCTGAGTATCTTATCTGCAAATGGGAAATATCGCATCATGCGAGACTGCTGGGTAAGACATCTGATAAGTGTTAAGAAACACTCGACGCAGGGGTAGTGTTGAAAAACACTGTTGGGGGTGGTGTTGAAAAACACCTGTTGTGAAATGCCCCAAGAGACAAAACGCACCAAAAGGACCTATGCGAGCAGTTATGCCCCCTAGACAAAGACAAAGACCAATTCCAGACTAAGCCAAATAAGGTCAAGGCATGATGGAAAGTGGTTAAGTGTCAAGGACGCATGCTAACAAATAGGGGTGCAAAGGCCTCAAGTAGCGCCTGTTTCCAGGTTTTCACCACTTGGATTCTTTTTCATTTTTTCAATTTTTTGGATTTTTGCTACCAAGGCGCCTATTGCTAGGTTTTCACCAAGGCACTTTTTCTATTTTTTTGAATATTTTTATTTTTTTTTATTTTTTATTTTTTTTTTTCAAGACTTTTTATGCTTTTTAGAATTTTTTCAGCATCATATATCAATTTTTTTGGAATTTTTTCAGGACCAATAAGATATATACAAAAGATGCCCCCAGACAGAACGGGCATCAAGGATAGAACTTCTTAAGGTGCACAATGTTGATGGGATCAGGGAGCTGTTCTTCATCAGGATCTGACAGTAAATACGCACCAGTACCAAAAGCAGCTGTGATGACATATGGTCCAAGCCAGTTAGGTTCAAACTTGCCCTTTTGCTCTCTGTTTTGTTGGTTCTTAGGGTTTTCTCGTAAAACAAGATCACCTATTTGAAATTCTCTAGGGCGAACCTTCTTGTTGAATGCCTTGGACATACGTTTCTGATACGCTCTCATATGATCAAAGGAAGCCTTACGCTTCTCATCTAGAAGTTCTAGTTCCTGCAACCTCATGGCACGGTAATTCTCATCTGTAATCACTCCTTTGAGTGAGACTCTGAGGGATGGTATCTCGACTTTTAAAGGTAATATTGCTTCAGCGCCATAGGTGAGAGAGAAAGGAGTGGCTCCTGTAGGTGTGTGAATACTTGTTCGGTAAGCCCATAGTGCTGGATTGATTTGTAAGTGCCAATCCCTACCATTCTTGTGTACCGTTCTATGAAGAATCTTAAGAATGGTTTTGTTAGAAGCTTCTGCCTGTCCGTTTCCTTGTGGGAAATATATGGAGGACCAATGTTGCTTGATTTTAAACTTTTTGCATAGGTGCTTTAGGTCTTTATTCTTAAATTGACCTCCATTGTCAGTAATGATCTCAGAAGGCACTCCAAATCGGCAAATGATATGGTTCAAGATGAACAAAGAAATGGTCCTTCCTGAAGCAACAGAAAGTGGTACGGCCTCCACCCATTTTGTGAAGTAGTCAGTAGCAGTAATGATGAACTTGTGTCCACCTGATGAGTTGGGGTGAATTTGCCCAACCAGATCAAAGGCCCAGCGCTGAAATGGCCAATGAGAAATAGAAGGGATTAGTTCCCTACCCGGAGCATGAATCAGGTTGCCGTGTTTCTGACATTTTTCACATGACTTAGCAAAGGTGACTGCGTCCATCTGCATTGTGGGCCAATAATATCCCGCCCTAAGCAACCTTCGGGCCATGGCAAGACCATTAGAATGCCCACCACAAATGCCCTCGTGGATGTCAGCTAACGCTCGGTTGGATTCCTCCTTTTCCAAGCACCTAAGGAGTGTCCCATCTAAACCCCTTTTATATAAGTCACCAGAGATGAGGGTGTGGCGAGAGGCGTTACGGATGAGGTTTCGGCGTTCGGAGCGGGTGAATGTGTCAGGGATGATGCCATCACGAAGATATGAATAGATAGCACCATATCGGGAAGACTCGTGTGTGATAATGGCACAAATGACATGGCTTTCAGATGAGTCAAAGATGGGATGGTGTAGCTCTTCCACCAGGAATTCAAATCTGGATTCATGTGTCTCCAACTGAAGAAGTGAAGCCAATGTGGCCATGGCGTCTACAGCTTTGTTCTCTATCCTAGGGATTTGTTGAAACGTCACAAAGGTGAAATAGCGTTTCAACGAATCAACCATCTTTTTATAGGGTATCAATTTGTCATCCTTGGTTTGATACTCTTCATTGACTTGGTTGATGATTAGCTGAGAATCCCCAAAGACATGTAATTCTGTGATATTCCATTCTATAGCCATTTTCAAGCCATTAGTTAAAGCTTCATATTCTGCAATATTATTGGTACATGGGAATAATAGTTTATAAGACTTCGGAATGTTGTACCCATGTGGAGAAACAAATAACACTCCAGCACCTGATCCATTTTGCATGCGGGAGCCATCAAAGAACATTGTCCAAGTGCGAGTAGTGGTATATAAGATGTGTTCATCTGGGAATTCCACTTGGACTGGCATACTATCCTGAATTGGAAAATCAGCTAATTGGTCAGCAATAGCTTGTCCTTTGATTGCCTTCCTTTCAACATACTCTATGTCAAATTCAGTGAGGACCATCATCCATTTAGCAAGTCTACCCGTCAGGGCAGCCTTACCAAGCAAGTATTTAAGGGGATCAATTTTGGCAATCAAGTGTATGGTATGAGCAAGCATGTAGTGGCGCAACTTTTGAGAAGCAAACACCACCGCGAGACAAGACTTCTCAATATTATTGTAATTGATCTCATAAGAGACTAGAGTACGGCTGATATAGTAGATGGCCCGTTCTTTCCCAGTATCATCTGTTTGAGCCAATAATGCCCCTAGGGAAGTGTCTGTAGCTGAGATATATAGAAGCAATGGTTTCCCTGGAATAGGAGGCATTAAGATCGGAGGATTAGCCAAGTATTGTTTGATCTGATCTAGGCTCTTTTGACAATCTTCGTTCCAAACACAAGAAGCACCCTTATGCAATGTCTTGTTGAAGGGTTGCGCTCTATCTGCAAGCTGAGAAATGAACCTCCTAATTGATTGAAGACGTCTTTGAAGACTTCTCATTTGGCTGATATTTCGAGGAGGTGGCATATCTAGGATTGCTTGGACCTTTTCGGGATCAACCTCGATACCTTTTGCTGATATTATGAATCCTAAAAGTTTGCCTGAGGTGACGCCAAATGCGCATTTCTTTGGATTCAATCTGAGTTGAAATTGTTCCATACGATCTAGAATTACTTTCAGATCATTGAGGTGTGTGTCCCTTTTTCTTGATTTTGCCAGGGTATCATCCACATAATCTTCCATATTTTTGTGCATCATATCATGAAAGATAGTTGTCATGGCTCTTTGGTAGGTTGCTCCTGCATTCTTTAACCCGAATGGCATGACGTTCCAACAGTAGGTTCCCCATGCACATGTGAATGCTGTTTTCTCTTGGTCTTCAGGAGCTATTTTGATTTGATTATACCCCGAGAAACCATCCATTAGGGAATATATGTCATAGCCCGCTGTCATGTCCACTATCATGTCAATGTTTGGAAGTGGAAAGTCATCCTTTGGGCATGCTTTGTTTAGATCTCTAAAATCTGTGCAGACACGAATGGACCCATCATGTTTGGAGACCGGTACTATGTTTGAGATCCATTCTGCATAATCGATAGCTCTAATAAATCCAGCTTTCAAAAGCTTTTCTAATTCTCCTTTGACAAGTAGAGCTATATGTGGATGCATTTTTCTTAGTCTCTGTTTGACTGGCTTGACTCCTGGAGCTATAGATAAGTGATGCATTATGAGATTTGTGTCAAGCCCTGGCATGTCTGAGTAGGTCCATGCAAAATTAATTTTCTTTTTCTGTAAAAACTGTACATATGCCTTGGTCTCTTCCTCTGATAAAGACTGAGCAAGATGGACTATCTGGGGATTTTCTTCTGTGTTTAGATTGACCGGCTTTGTTGGTTCAATCAATATTGATGATCTATCCTGGAAATAACTCGGTAAGTTATTAAGTACCCCATCCTTAGGTGCCTCAAAGAGGTTTTCACCTTTGGATGCGTCATTTCTTTTTACTATTTTTGGTTCTGACACCGCCACAAAGTGGTTTTCGCCATCAGACCTATTTTTCTTTTTCTCTTTTGTTTTGAGACTGAGGTACTTAATATCAGGCTCCGTCATGCTGGTTGTTGGTTCACTGGTGGAAGAAGCCACGGGTTCGAGAGCATTTAGATAGCAAGCAATTTCGTAATCGTTGCGAAATGTGAGGAATGTGGGCTCGTGGTGGCGCTGGGGCCAGTCAATCAGGTCAAAGTGGACAAGGGGCAAATCAATGGTAGGTTCGATGTTGTGAATGTGAAAGGTGTCATCTCTGGTGACCATATAATCGGAGCTCGTCAAGTCTGCTCCTAAGATACCTAAATTGGGGCTCATCCTATCAAACGAAGCGTCGTCTACTAAGGCGATTTGAGGAGGGCAATCCTCTAGTCTGACACTAGGATCGTTAGTTGCATCGGGTTGGGTACTATAGGCATGAATAATATCCACATCTAGATCAATTGTTGCATCTGAAAGCGAATCCCATTCATATTCATGGGAGTCTGTCTCTGAGTCATCATTTAGGCCTCGTGATGCAGAAGCCTCAAGGTTAGGAAGGGTTTTCCCCTCTCTAGTGCTAGTATTGGTACTATCCGTCGCAGCTAGGACAGTAACACTTTCCTTTGTCGATCTAGAAGTCACACAATCACTATCCGTCGCAGCTGGGATAGTAGGATTATTAAGCATCAAATCTGTGGAATCTCCCCAAAGGAGATTCGTTGAGGGCACCCAATCATCAGACACATCTTGTTGGTTGGAGAGATCGGGTGTATAATCTGCATCACTATCACTGTCCGTTGCAGCTGGGACAGGGATACCTTTCTGCTTCTTATTGTCAAAACCTAAGCCAATCGTGGACTTATTTTTGCGTCCAAAAAGAGCATGATCAAGAGGCTCAGCTTTAGCGTCCAGCCTATGACTAAGGGGACCAAATCCCGGATATCCCATATTTTTAACCAGTGTATATCCTTTCCCATAAGTTTCAGGTGAAGGAGCAAAATTCTCATTATGTTTGTATTTCTCTTCGTGATATATCCAGTTCCTTACAGCAACTTCCTCTTTCTCTTCTTGAATGGGGACCGAAGATTCAACAAATTTCCCAAATAACGTCATTGCTGATGATGAAGGTTTCACATTTGGGGAGGGTCTCCCATAAGACCTAGGAGAAATTGGCATTTTTGTAAAAGAATCAATCTTATAATCTCCCATCCCAAGGTCCATGGTCTTGAATTTCTGCTTGCATTGTTCAAGTGAACTACTAGGACTGTCAGATTCTCTATTCAAAGGTACATGTGATCCCGCGGAAATGTTATTAACTGATAGAGCACTGTCTCCCGGGATGCAAATTTCTACACCATTATGGGGGAACTTAACACACTGGTGATATGTCGATGGGACTGCCTGCATTTCATGAATCCATGGCCTACCTAGAAAAATGTTGTAGGCGAGAGGTCCAACATCAACAATTTGGAACAATATGTCTCTTTCTACAGGACCAATACGAATAGGCAAAACAGCCAATCCCCTAGAACTTCTTTCTGCTTCATCATATGCTTTGATTGTGATTCTTTTCTTTGTGTCAATGACGTTCTCAGAATACCCTAGAGCTAGCAGCAAACTCAGAGTACAAATATTGAGCCCCGCACCCCCATCTATCAGTACACGCCTAACACGGGTTTTATGAATCATGACCTCGATGTGTAAGGCCAAATTATGTGGGTGACTAATGGATTTGTCATCTTCTTCTGAGAAGGTGAGGAAATGAGGGCTAGCCAAATGGTTGACCATGTTTTGGAATTGGTCGATATCTAAGTTATTAGGGACATTGGCTGCTCGCAAGGCATCCTCAAGGACGCGCTTGTGCTTAGGAGATAATTCTAAAAGCTCAAAAATGGATATCTGAGCGGGTGTTCGTTGTAGTTGGTCAATAAGGTTATAATTGGAATCAGGACCAACGACGGGTTTTGGAGGAGCACCTTTGGACATGGGTTGTTTAGACTTGCTAGTGCTAGGACCTTTGATGATAATGGGTGCTTGAGCCTGACCCCTAGTGACAACATTGAGGGACCGGGGCATTCCTTGTGTGTGAGGACCTCTTATCACCACAGCGGGTCTTTCATTAGTCATAGGAATTGAGTCCACATTATGTCCATAAGGATCTTTCTTTCTCACCATGTTGATATTATCGTCAGCCACTTCAAGCATGTTAATCACATTATCAGCGTGTGTGTATGTATAGTTAATAGCCGCCTTGCCATTCTTACTAGAATTCTCTCCTTTTTCATATTTAGGCAAGGGCTCTTTAAAGGCTTTATGGTCTGCATTAGTAGTTAACCCATCCACTTGTAATTGTCCTTTCTCAATAAGGTCTTGGACAAGATGCTTGAGTTTGAAACAATTTTCTATGTCGTGTCCAATCCCATTATGGAAAACACAAAAAGCCTTAGCATCCCACCAATGAGGTAAAGGATCTGGTATTCGATGTTTTGTAGGATCCTGTGGGTGCGCCAGATTATGAGCAACTAGTGTCTTAAAAACATCTGCATAGGATTCTCCCAATTTAGTGAATTGTCTTTTCTTCGTTTTAGATCTCTTTTGATACTGAGGTCTGTCTTGTTGCGTTGATGATGTTTGCAACTTCATAGCTTGAACTGCATGAGAGAGATTAAGAACTCCTTCATTTTTGACCTGAGATGAATCAACAACTCCGTCGTTGACGACTTGCTTGTTTTTGTTCCAATAAGAGTTCTTTTTGTCCTTGTTACCATTAGTATTGTTATTTTGGCTATTGTTGTTATTTTTTGGTTTAGCCAAAATTCCTTGTTCTTTTAGGACATCCTCAATGCGACATGCCACCTCTACCATAATATCAAAAGAATTAAATGGAATCTTCTTGACTTCATACTTGAGTTCTGGTATTAGATTGTTCACAATGATATCAATTCTCTCTTCTTTAGGGATTGTCCTTGGGTATTTTGAACACAATCGCCTCCATCGTTGCAAAAAGGTGACAAAAGATTCCCCTTGATTTTGCTTAAGTTTACACAAATCAAGCATGGTGACCGACCTAGATAAATTGTAAGCAAAATGTTGTACAAATCTTTGGACAAGTTCTCTAAATGTCTTTACTGGAGGGGAAAGGTTGGTGAACCACTCCATGGCTTGACCTTTTAAACTCCTTGGGAATAATCTCAGCAAGTAGGAGTCTTCGTGGTGAAAGGAAAAGCTCATTATGTAGAATTGTCGAACATGGTCATGAGGGTCACCCGTGCCATCATATTTGTCGTATGTTGGGAATTCAACTTTCTTAGGAAATTCTACCATCACCACACTTTTGTCAATGGGATTAGGACATATGGAGTCCAAATGAAATGTACTCTTGGGAGCCTTCATTCTGTCTATATCCTTTTGCATTTGTAAGATTAACTCATCAGTTGAAGGATTCTGTTTCTTGATTTTTTGGTGAACATCAAAGTTATATGGAACTTTAGCGCCTTTCTTGATAAGACTTTCCAAAAATTGGTCTTTGTTTTGTTCCACGTATTGCTCCACATAGGCTTGAAAGGATGGTTCTTGTTGCATAGTCATGAAGTCCATATGATCAGATTTAGCATAACTGCCTCCATGTTGTGAGCCATGATGTGCTCGTTGGGAGGGTTGCTTTGAATGTCTATGAGACGATTGTCTCCTATGATGGTCATATCTTGAAGTCCTTCTTCCTCTAGGACTTGGGGATCGTGAGGGTGTCTTTGATCTTCTTCGAGGGCTAGGGGAAGGGGTAGATGGGGGCGAGTTGGTCCCACTATTGGCTCCCCTCCTGTTAGATCGATTTTGGAGTTGTTGTGTATAGAGCCTATCTTCTTCTTCTTGGGCGACTCTTTTCTGTACATCCAACAATGCACGTTCCTCTTCCTCTAGTTGTCGGAATTTTTCATTTTTTGCAGCCTGTTCATCTAAGTAGGCTTGCTTCTCTCTCTCAATGCTTTTTAATCTTGTATTTGCATATCGAGAAGTGTCCTTAAGTGGGGAGGTTTGTCTTGAATGCCTTATTGCATTAGCTGCGTTGATGTGGTGATCACTAGATTCGTTGTTCTGGTCTTTGTGTTGTGACCCTGAATCTGAGTGGGCTGACTTATGCTGTCTTTCAGCTCGTTGTTGAGCATCAAAATACCTCGCGTTGTTAGGAGGTGACCCGGGTGGACTGGCATGAGAAGAACCACCATACTCTCCTCTGTGTCGTTGAAAGATATCCTCGAGAGTTTGATTCATGGCTTCTCTTTGTTGCCGGGTGAAAGTGTAACTCATGTCCATGCTTGATGAAAGTGGTATGAAAGAGGTGCTCACTTCACTAGGGTTAGCTCCCGGATTGAAACAAACCTCGGATTCACTCTTAGGAGATTGGTCAAAAAGGGGTCCTTTTCCCTTAGGTTGTCGACGGGTCTTGATAGGTGGTAACTGGCTAAAGGCAACAGGGGGTCGCTTCCCTTGATTAACTTGGTACCTTGTCGTAACTGACATGAAAGAGAGATATTCTCAATGATAAGGTGACCTTTCAAAGTGTCAACACCAAACTAGGATAATCGAAATCCTCTATTGTCCAAAGAAAGATGAAAGAAAAAAAGAAAAGAAAGGGGGCTTTACCAACACTGTCAAAGAGGTGCTTCAAATCAAAGGGTGACTACCCTTGCACTTTTGAATCAGGAGGTTGGACTAGGCCAAAAGATAATTGAAAATAAAAGCGATTTGGACAATAAGAGAACTGAAATTTTCTCAGAATATAGCTAACAATTTTAAAGATGAACCTTGGCACCAAGAATAGCTTTCTAACTTGACAATTATTCCAAAGTGACTTTGTAAATCAAATGATGCTATCCCGGAGAACTAAGAACCAGAGATTTGGAGTCAAGACAGATCTCAAACGTAGGGTGAGAAGCCTGTTCTAAGACCTGGCCTAATTGACAGCAACTGAAACTGACCAAAATTTAAGCACGACAAAAATGAACCAGGCGATATACTCCAGGCTACTGGGGCGATAAACCTCTACCCGTGCGATACTTCGCCCTAAGACAGGCGATACTTCTTAATACTATAGGGCGATATACCCCAGGCAGGCAGGGCGATAGTCCGTCAGGGGCGAACTATCGCGCGATATTTCTCTTCAAAGGGGGCGATATTTCTAGCATGTGTGAAGTATCGCATGATACTTCGCCTTACAGGGTGCGATACTGTTATAGAATTATTCAACTCTTGACCAGAATTGTGTGAAATTTGCGTTTTTGGGTCTGTTTGGTCAAAATTTTCAGTCTGAGGGTTAATGTTTTCGATTTCAGTCACAGATTCAACAGCATTCGGACAGGTTTGCAAACAGTAAAGGATCAAACATGTCTTCAAACACTTAAAACAAGGGCAAAAGCAACCTTGCCAAGACAAACACTTGTGATATCAAAATTGAAAAAGCACCCTATGAATGCTACCGATTGTTTGTATGTTGAGAACGTTTACACTGGTATCACACAATCGAAGACAATTCAAGCAATTACTACCTACAAGACAAGGCTCAATACTTATCAACTTAGCCCACAACTTGATGCCCCCTTGCCTCACACCAAGTGGTTGCCCACAAGAGATATTGGCTTTGTCATGGAAATGTCAAAATGACACAACCAAAGGGACACATATGGTGAGTATCTTAAGGTGATCCGGGTAAACCACTTGGATCAATCTTTGCACTAAGAAGATAAGCGGCTAAAAAAGGGTGGCTTCTATCTAATGGTTCTTGATAAGGATTTCCGTTCACAACACCCCTCTTGCTCCTCATAAAGGACTAGGACCTCGCGGCCTCAAGAGTACCTTAAGCATTCTTGCTCAATGTTTTCCTCATGGTCACAATCCCACAAGTACTTACATCAAGCGAAGACAAGTGTTATGTCTATCAAGGTTTTTGGTGTCCTTGATAGCCTTGAGATTATAGTGAGTTGGAATCACTTGCCACCAAGGAGAATGATGACAAGGTTGTCCCCACTTGAGTCGTTCCTCTTGATTGCTCAAGAGCAGGCCCTCTAAGGATTCCTAAACTAAACAAAATGGATCAAAACTTGAGGTTCAAGGTTTTTGATTCACCACAAGGGTGAAGAGCATACTCCCCTATCTCAAGAATTTTTCCCAAACACACCAAACAAAGAAATCAATTACCCCCTTGCTTCCAAAACCTTAAGATGGGTCAAGATTTTCTGATTCACCTAAAGGTGAAGAGCATACTTCTCCTACCACCTCAAAATCCCTTTCACAAGGTATTAAGATTCCTAATACAATTAGTAAATGCCACAAATGAAAGAAAAACAACAACAAGCAAGAAATGGAAAAAAAAAAATTTTGTTTTTATGCTTGGGCAGCCCTGCAAAAACCGTTAGTAGCCCTCTTTGACATGCGTTTTTAGCAATTTTTAAGCAAAGGAGAGCACCTACAAACACAACTTGTTAGGCCCACAATGTTAGCAAAATCAAAATTCAAATGTAAATGTGCAATAATCTAATAGATTTAAGCTAAAAAAAGCAGGTTAGACCTAATTAAACAAAGTAAAACAAAACAGCAAGCTAAAATAGTCGAATTCGGACAAAAAAAACTGAAAGCACAAGTCTCTGCCAGACTAGGCGATGTTTCTCAGTCTCCAACAGTATCGCGCGACACAGTTTCCTATAGTCGGGCGATACTTCCCCAGTCGAGCGATACTTCGCACGATGCCAGGCGATACTTCGCCCGATGCCAGGCGATAGACTTCGCTATATGAGTGCGATACTTTTTCCGAGCGAAGTATCGCGCCAAGACAGGAAGTATATCGTGCGATATTTCTGAGAAGTGTCGCGCGATAATCTGAGACAGAAAACCAGAGACACAGATTTTTCCGACAGTTAATCCGAAAATGACGAAAAATGCATCAAATAAAAGGACAAAGCTATCTACTCTGCCCCACGGTGGGCGCCAGAAATGTACACACTAAAATATGCACTTCTATGAACCATTACATGCAAGGTTGCTCAAGAATGAGGCCTCACAAAGCGGCTCATAGCTCTCTATGCATGAAGTTGCAAGGGACTATGAGTTTTGCTCTCAGCTAGAGCTACAAGAAAGTGACCTTGCTAGTCAACCATCCAATGAGAGATTCAAGTGAAGACAAGGGCAACAATGCCAATATCTCCAAGAATCTAAATGGAAATGAAATGCAAATGCAACTAGTATGAATGTGCAAGCTAAGCTAAATGATAACAATGCAATGCTTGAAAAGAAATCTAATCTATGAAAGGAAATAGCAATGGATTACAAATCCTTCCTATTTAGACTATGTGAGATTGCATAAAAGGAAATCTACACTAAGAATGCCATGAATGCAACTATGAAAGCAAAACTATTATGGAATGCAACTAAGAATGTCAAGGCTTCAAAGCTTGAGTGTCTTCAAAGAGAGCTCCAAAACCTGCAGCATAACAATAGCATAAAATGTGGGTATGCAAATGAAGGAGAGAGCTCTCCTTTTATAAGAAATGAGGAGAAATGGACCATGGAGATTAAGAGGCAAAAAGTCTTAATCAGCGGTGGAGCTTGAAAGAGGAGCAATCCATGTGCACAAGTATCCTCCAATGAGAGTGAAGTGTTGACTTTTGAGCCTCATGTGAGACAAAAAGTGCTTTTTCCCTTTTTATAAAATAGGAATAATGCTTTATTTGTGCAACTTAGGATAAGAGGAAAGTGGGGCTTTTTATTTAATTGAAAGGGGAGGAAATATTCCTTTTAATTAAATAAAGACTTAGGATAAATGGTTAGCCCAAGGATAAAAATCCAATATATGATCGAAATAAGATTTGATCAAGAAATTGATAATGTTGAAAATATTGATTATTGATCAAAATGATTCAAGGTTGATAAATCAAATAAATGGGGCCCAAAGTCTAGGCGACCATTTTTGGGTGCATACACCAGTCACAAAGCCTTCTGGCGACATTAGAATCTGTACTGATTTTAGGGACTTGAACAAGGCATGTCCTAAAGATGATTTTCCGCTACCTAACATAGACATGATCGTAGACCTTACAGCGGGTCACGAAATGCTATCACTCATGGATGGATTTTCAGGCTACAATCAGATTCATATAGCAGAAGCAGATCAACATAAAACAACATTCACAACCCCATGGGGTACCTTCTGCTACAACATGATGCCATTTGGGCTAAAGAATGCAGGGGCCACATATCAGAGAGCAATGACAGCAATCTTCCATGACATGATCCACAAGATCCTTGAGGACTATGTGGATGATATCCTTGCAAAATCCAAAACAAGAGATGAGCACCTCAACATCCTAGAGCGTGTTTTTGATCGTCTGAATCATTATGGCTTAAAGTTAAATCCTAAGAAATGTGTCTTTGGCGTAACATCTGGCAAGCTTCTAGGCTTCATCGTCTCTAGACGAGGCATAGAGATCGATCCTAAAAAGGTAAAAGCAATAATAGAGATGCCTCCACCAAAAAATCTCAAACAGCTCAGAAGCCTACAGAGCAAGCTTCAATCAGTTCGGCGGTTCATCTCGCAACTAGCAAACAAGTGCCAACCCTTCTCACATCTCTTATGCAAAGACACCAACTTCAAGTGGGATCCCATATGTCAAAGAAGCTTTGATAAGCTCAAGGAGTATCTAGCTAACGCTCCAATCCTAGTACCACCAGTTCTAGGATGCCCACTCATCCTTTACATCTCAACAACAGCTACAGCACTAGGGGCACTCCTAGCACAGCATGATGATGAAAACAAAAAATGAGTTGTCTACTACATCAGTCGCACTCTTGTGGGCTATGAGCTTAACTATTCACCCATGGAGAAAGCATGCCTAGCAGTGGTCTTTGCCACTCAAAAACTTAGACATTACATGCTTAGCCACACAATCAAGCTCATATCAAAGGTGGATCCTCTTAAGTATCTGTTATCAAGGACAACCCTCACAGGCCGTATGGCAAAATGGGTCATGTTACTCAGTGAATTTGACATTCAGTATATAGATCGCAAAGCAATCAAAGGGCAAGTCATTGCTGATCAACTAGCAGAAGCACCACTGGTGGATGCCTATCCACTAATCATGGAATTCCCCGATGAACACTTATGCATGATTGAAGAGCAGCCCATGTGGAAACTATACTTTGATGGTTCCAATACATCCCATAGCTCTGGGGCAGGAATCCTATTCGTCACACCTCAAGGTGACTATATTCCAAAATCATTCAAGTTGGGATTCCCCTGTACTAACAACATTGCAGAATATGAGGCACTCATCTTAAGTCTCAAAACAGCTATCCAATGGAACATCACAGAACTACAAGTCTTTGGAGATTCACAGCTCATTATCAAGCAAGTCCTTGATGAGTATCAGACAAAGGATGACAAATTGCTACCCTACAAGCAACTGGTCGATAAACTGAAAGAGCATTTCCTACATCTACAATTCAATCAGATCCCAAGGCTTCAAAACAAAGCAACAGATGCAATGGCAACCATCGGATCCTTATTGGAAATCCCACGTGACGCAACACAATATGAATTTCTAGTCGAGCAGCTATACTTGCCAGCTTATGAGAACACCGATGCAAACATGGTGTGTGTCTTGGTTGGTCCCCAATCCCCATGGTACCACGACATCCATGCATATCTAAAAAATGGTATCATATCTCCCCATCTCACCAATAACCAACGCCAAAACCTTATTCGCAGAGCTTCCCGCTACACTCTTGTAGCCAACACCCTATATCGTCGTGGGTATCATAATGTCCTATCTAGATGTTTAGACTCAAACGAGGCCGTCCTGGCCTTACAAGAAGTTCACGCTGGAATTTGCGGTGCCCACACGAGTGGCATGGTTCTAGCAAAGCAGCTGCTTAGAGTTGGATATTATTGGCCAACAATGGAACATGATGCGTGTGAATTTGTCAAGAAATGTCTCCCATGTCAACAGCATGCCAATTTGATACATGCACCAGTACAGGATCTACAACCTATTGCACCACCGTGGCCTTTTTCATGTTGGGGCCTCGACCTCGTTGGCTTGATCACCCCCCTCTCTTCGGATGGACACAAGTATATCATAACAGCCACAAAGTACTTTATCAAATGGGTTGAAGCGATTCCACTCACCCTTACTACTGGCATCCAAATATCCAAGTTCATCCTCTACCATATCATTTGCCGCTTCGGCATACCATTTACCATTTTCACAGACCATGGCACACCTTTTAAAAACCAGCATGTGGATGATCTGTGTGCCAGGCTCCACATCCATCACCATTTCTCTAGTCCATATTTCCCTCAAGGAAATGGCCAAGCTGAGGCAACTAACAAAACTATCTTGAAAATCCTCAAGAAGGTTGTCAATGATTCTGGTCGTGACTGGCACCTCCAAATCAATCCTGCCCTTTGGGCCTACCGCACTTCTTATCGCACTCCCACAGGCACCACCCCATACTCTCTTGTATATGGTGCTGAAGCCGTTCTACCGATCGAGGTTGAGCTCCCATCCTTGCGCGTCTCCATGAAGAACTATACAACTGATGAAGACTATCGTGTGGCCCGACTCACACAGCTAGATCTGCTAGATGAAAAGAGACAGCAAGCTTACGATCACTTGGTGGCATACCAAAATTGACTCAAAAAGAGTTATAACAAAAGGGTCCATCCTAGACAATTTCAGGTCGGTGACATGGTCCTTAAAGAAAATCAGAAGGTCCTAGCAAATAGAGAAAAGAAAGGCAAGTTTGAGCCTACTTGGTTGGGCCCCTATGTTGTCACCGCATCCTTCGGCTCGGGAGCCTATCAGCTATCAACACCAGAAGGTGAGCCCTTTAATGATCCTATCAACATCATCCATCTGAAGAGGTTCTATGCCTGAACCTGATCTTGCATATATCAGAAAATCCAAAAATATTCAAAAAAGCAAAAAAAGCAAAAAAAAAGCAAAAAAGCAAAAAAAGAAAAGAGAAAGAGAAAATAATCGTCCAAATGGTGAAAATTTGGCAATTCAAGCACCTTGGACAAGTATGTTGGTGAAAACCTGGTAAACAGGTGCCAACATAGTAAACTGGGCTATTTATCTATTCAGTTGTCCTTTCAGCTACCGTCCTCTTCCTCCATCCATAACAGATCTCCCAGCAGTTTCATCTCCCCTATCCTCCAAGCATTCGGCTTCCATCTTCCTCCAACCCATCAGCAATCCATATCCTATTCCAAAGCTTTGTACCATATCTTGTACCATATCCCTTTCCCTTTCCTGTACAGCGCTTTCCTCCTTGTATTTATCCTTCTTGTCTCCGTCCTAGTGAGAGTCCCACCGAGTGTGATCTTCCTATCCCCAATCCTGAGCTTCTGTACATATTCCTTGTGCATATCGTTCTTCCTTGTTGTACATAACCTTTGTCCGCATTTGATCATATATCTTGTCCCATCCCCAGCCTCAGAAAATTTATAGTCCCACTCAGGCCTTGTGCTTCAGCAACATCAATTGATGACTTATCCTTGCTCATCCTGATTATTCCTTGAACTTCAGCTTTTTGCCAGCGAACAACTACACTTATTCTCTCACCAACCCATGGGTCCTTGAGGATATATCGTTCCTCCTGTCTGACCTAATCTTCCATCCTGGTCCTTGAGGATATATCGTTCGTCCTGTCCGACCAATCTTCCCACCATCAATCAAACCTAATCTCTCTCCTTGGCAAAGGATGTCTTTTTGGAGTTATCATTTTGATCTTGAATTTTTTGTCCTTTGGGTCTTGTTAATCTTTTTGGCTTCTCTTTATCCCACCAGGGTCACCACGATTCTTTATATCACGGTGTGCTGCGTGTGCGGATAATCTGGGGCAAGGTTTTTTGATCTTTCGCTTCTGCCTGTGAGTCAGTTGTGTGTTTGTGGTTCCTTCAGCATCGAATCCACCATGTCGCCTCTGCGCTTCATGTGTGATGTTGGGGCAACCCTGTGTGTTTGTTTAGCGTCAGTCCTCGTCAGTCCTCTGCGACGTTGTTGACAGGCCTCGTGATCCCAGTATCTTTGGCAGGTCTCTAACATAGCTATATTAAATCTAGGTTGTGCACTCCCGTTTGCACTTGGAGCTATCTGGTCCCTTGCATTTATCATATAGATTAATCTTGCATCTTTACATATAGCTGCATCTTGCATCTTGCATTCACCCATCTTTGCTCTTGGAAGTTTGGTAATTTATCTCCCCTGCTTCCTCAGTCGTTCCTTCTCTGTTTCCTTTTGAGAAAATTCCACAATGTTTACTCCTTACGTTATTTTCTCGAGGGGGCACAATCCCTTATTCCTCTAAATTCTAGCCTGGGGCATCTTATTTTCTTGTCTTTGAAGCCATGCCACTTGCGGCATCGCATCAAAGAGGGGCAAAATGTAGACACCTAAAAATCTTTTAGAAAATAAAGTATTTTTATTTTCTGAAAAATCCCTGATGACATCATCATTTATTAATTAATTAATTAATTTATTTTTATGTCATTAAATCCCTTTTTCTTAATTAAAAATATTTAATTAAGAAATCCCTCCCAAAAATATTTAAATCTTATTTAAACATTAATCCCCTATTTATTAATTATTTTAATTAATAAATTGACCAAAAATCCTCCAAAAAAATAATTAATTTATTTTTTGACCAAAACTTGGCCAATTTTCTTAAGACCACTAACCTCTTCCAAAATCTTCTAATCCCTTCTTAATTTCGATTAAAAGGCTAATCCCATCTTTTCTAACCCTAATCTCAACTCAAAATATTTAATTAAGATTAAATATTTAATTTTCATATTTATTGAAAATATTTCAATAAATTTTCCCAAACTCAAGCTTTTGGAATGAATAAACTTTTATTCCATAAAACCAAGGAGAATTCTAGACTCTTCTAGAAACTTCTCAACCCAACCTCTTCACCCATCCTAATCCTAAAATCCCCTAATCCTAATCCTAATCCCCTTTCTAATCTTGTCACATTCCATTAGCAAAAGGTTTACCAAAACTTATGCTAACCTCCTCTTAGTCATCCTCCTTAGTCAACAAAGATGGCCACCTCTTGGCCACCTCTTGCAAATGCATTTAAGGATGCATTTAAGCCTTCCTTATCTTTCTTACATGCATTCATTATGCATTTAAGACCTTCTTATCCCTTCCTTGCCACCTCTTGGCCTTGGGCACATTTACCAAATTGTGCACATGCCCTCAAACTTTCAACTCAATCCTCCCTTGACACTTGTCAGGACACTTGTCCTTGACTCAACCCTAACCTTAGCCCTAACTCTGACTCATCCTTTTTAACCAAGCCCTTCTCTTTTCCTATAAATACCCTCACTTCCTAAGGCAAATCATCTTTCAACTCTCAAACTCAATAGCAAAGTTATAATGCCATTTTCATTCTAGCATAAGCATAAACTCATCATTTTAGATCATTTTCAAGCATAAATCACATTTAAATTAGCTTAATTGGATTAACATAGATTCATTTCTTGTTTAATCAATCTTAGTTCATCTTTTAGCTTTGCATATTTGTGTGTTCTTGAGGCCTTTGAGGCAAAATAGGTTCCTCATACCTATTTTGTGTCATTTTGGGTCTTCTTGATCCTCAAATCATCTTATTTGCATGCTCCAAGTGCTTGAGTTTGCACACCCACATCCATTTATATCCAAGCATATCAAACGGTGCATGGGCGCATCCGTTTTAAGCTTAAACTGAGGTGGCTTTGATTTTAATTTGTTTACCATTAAATTTAATTTGATAATATGCTATGACGTTTGTTTGTCTTTGGCCTTCAAAACAGGTTTAGGTGCACGCTCAAATCTTAGTCTATATATATATATATATATATATGGGTGCACACATATATGTATTTATATATATATAATTTATATGTGATTATATGTTAATTATTGTAGATATTGTTGATGGTGTATATTTTGGGATTAATGTAAAGTATAATATTATTAATAATTAAATATTAAATAATGCGAGGTATATTATTCTCAATTGTTAATTATTAATAATGAGGATAGGTTATATATATAGATATTGATGTAATTAATGATGGCATATGCATATATGTTAGGATAATATTACATATGTGTATGAATGAATACAAATAATCTTTTATTGTATATTTGAGTAATATAGTTGTATGATATTAAGTTATTTTATAATACCCTTTAGTTAAGAGTTAGTTGGGAGTTGGTTACTTTTCCTCTCAACTTTTGGAAATCTATTTATATGCACTACTTTCTCATTTGAAGAGGGGAGATTTTGGGGCTGAAGCATTGAGGAGAGGATGGCCTTACTTTTCATGGAGATTTTGGAGAGAAAACTTGGAGATGTGAGGGAGAGTTTGTAAGCATATGTCTTTAAGAATTTTTGGTTATCTTTGCTTTTGGGAGAGAGACATTTTTGTGAGAATTTCAATAGTTGAGAGAGGGATTCTTTACTATGGAATTATTTCTTTCTTTCATGGAGATTTCTGAAAGTGGATAGGGTTTGAAGGATGCATCTCAAGTTTGGATTTGTCTTCTTTTTTGTTTCCTTCCTTCTTCGATTCAACCTTCGTAGGACATAAGGTATGGATTGAATATGTTAGTTACTTTATGTCTCTGATAGATTATGGATCTATTCATATATTATAATTATTTATTATATCTGTACTTTTAATTTCTATGATTATTTTAAAGTTTTGAGTTTTTGTTTGTAAGAATTGATGTGTTTTCCTAGGGTTTTTAGCAACCCATTTTTGGAGATTTATTATTATAATAATTTAAATTGAATCTAAGGTTTTACTAAATTGATTTTCTGGAAGTAAAATTCACAGATCTCAAATGGGTATCTCTCTAATTTTATTTTTAGGGTCGAATTAATGCCTTATTTTTGACATTTTGGCAGACTATGCCTGTCCATTCTCGATTCTGAATTTTCTGTCAAATGTATTCGTATGCTACAGGCTGATATGATATTATAAAAGTCTAAATTTGATATAAAATATTTTCCTAAGTCTTATCTTTCATTTCCAATTAGTTTGGAGAATTTTTATTATGTTTTGTGAAAATTACAACCGTTTTAGTGAAGGCAGGTCTGAACCCTAACCAGAATTTTATGTTTTAAACCAGAAGTCATAACTTTCTTTTCCACCGTTGGATCTTCATAAAAATCAAATTGAGAGTCCATAATTATGTTATCTAAATCTCCACAGAAGAGATTGCCTTTATTATTTGTTTTGTGAAAGATATGGATGACTGTTTTATGATGACTATTCTTTGCATTTAATCCTTGCTTGAAATAATTCAGTTTAAGAACATCATTAAGTTTTAAGGTTTCGTATGGTCACCAGAGGCTATTAGAATATTTTTTTGGTTAATTGGATCTATGTATACTCTGAATATGTTTATAATATCACTTGGATGTCTTCTTATATGTTTGGAACATTCTGTATGCCATATTGGGTTTAGGGTTGTCAAGTGGACTAGGGACAACATATGTTTTCCTAAACTCAATCAAATGTTGTTATGAAATTGATATGAATTCTTGATGATGGATCTATTATGCTCTTATGATTTTTATATGTATGTTAGGGAACTTAAGTACACTAGGTGAGTGGCTCATAGTGAGGGGTCGGGGCCCTAAGTGGCTAGTACCAGGATAACCTACTATGAGTTATTTAATCAAATGATAACCTAAATAAATAAATTGGGAATGAGAGATTATTGGAATGGGAAATTACACACTAATCAAGATTAATTGTTCATCGCCCATGCCTTTAGTGCTAGTAAAGACTAAGGATGGGAGTGGGAGAAGGTACCTATGCGTAGGTACGACTAGATGACCTTGTCTGTACGAGAGGCATTCGGTTCCGCATGTGCCTACTTGGGGGCCGAGGCCAAGAATGGCTAGTACCAGGACAACCCAAGGGGTGAGGGCTATGCGATGACACTCACCTAGCTTGTAGCTTAGAGTCTCTACTAAATTTGATCATGCCTCTGGTAGTCCTTGTGGTCTTCTTGTCTTTTCTTTTGTGTTGTGACTTTGGAGAAATTTTATCACCACCTTAAGAATTTTTTAGTCGTTACCTCTTGTATGGGTCTTTGGTTCTATCTCCTAGCTCGGAGGAGTGGGCCTATTGGTTTCACGTGGTTGGGTGGTTAATATTTATATCGAGGTATTGATCATGATTCTTTGGATGATCCTAGCACATATTCCTTTCCAGATCTGCAGTTGAAGATTTCTTATTGGATATTTTAATATGTTGAAATGTACCTATGTATTTGTATTCATGTAATTTTTAATCTCTTAAAATGAGTCTTGTAGTATTGATGCAATCTCAATTCAAAGCAATGCATAAGGGAATGGGTAGTTCTAGGTAAAAGAAAGGGAAAAGAATGTGGAATATTGGATATGTTACTAGCATTAAAATAAAGTATTTATGTTATTTCTCCTATCCTCTTATGTTTTCCATGTGTAAAGGAAATAATCTTAAATATAATTATATATAATGATGTATCACAACAATAATGTATTCTCTCTTGATGAAAGAATTCAAAGAGATTATTGAGAAATGATAGATTAGTGATTGGAATTATTAACAATGAATGGTTATGAAACAATGCAATAGAATAGTAATTTGATTTTAATGTTCATACTTGGTTCATGTTAATGAAGTACCTAGGATGATGCCTACCTTAATGAATATTAATCTCTTACCTAAATTATTAGAGAAAAGTGATATAAAGGATAGTAGATGTAGATGAAATCAATATGAATTTATGGAATGAGTTGATAAAAGGAATAATGATGTTGGATGATTAACCTATGTTTAATAAAAGAAATAAGTTAGGGACATTTAACTTGGTGCATTAAAATGAATGTAGATCTTTTAAGCTCATGATTCCGTGAATATCTTATGCATGTAAATGGTTTATATGATGTTGCTTTAGTAACGACGTTAGGGAACCCGGGAGGACTTAAGTTGTATAAGTCTTACATTCAAGTAGTAGAAAATTATTTCTTCTTTTAGAAATATGAAGTGTAATGATGAATATTATTCTAGTAATAAATAAATAAATAAAATAAAATAAAAATTCACTACTTGCATTTTATAGAGGTTTTATGTCTTGTCCTAATGTAATACCCCTCTAACCCTAATATAAGTTTTGTCTTAATGTAATACCCCTCTAACCCTAATATAAGTTTTGTGTTTCTGAAAGAATTAAGATCTTTCGATGTTTTCTTACAGCTTAAGTTGTACATGATACTTGTTTGATCTATTCCTATAGTTTGTTTATAATAATTTCATAAGCTAGTACTCAATGATTCTAATATCAGACATACTATCTAAAGGTATCATTTTTGTATGTATTTATCTCCATGTATGTATTGAGTACCTTCAAGACCTTTATGAATATAGTTAGGATGTTATATGACATGTACTTGATAGATATATATAAGTGGTTATTTATATTTTCTTCTATTAAAGTTACTTTGGATGAATCTTGTATCTCACTTGATGATTTGATTAGTTGATTTATTATTAGTATTGATAAGAGACTCACACAATGCTTGAGATTCTAACCTTCGTTATGATGATGCTACATGCTTTGAGTATATATATACATGATGTGTTTTCATGATTCAGGATGAAGTCCTAGTTACTCACATAGCTGAGGTCCACACGATGTATCGATCCTGGTCATCTGTCTGTAATGTTTTCTTTTATATGTATATCCATGCATATGTATTTCTTCTTTGTGATGCAGGCTTGCAGGTACCGAGCATCGACTTCACCTGGCTTCACAGGTCTAAGCATGCCCTCAAATCCTCGATGGTTGTTGTTATGGAGATAGTACTAAGGCCCCTACATGAGTCTTCCTTTGTCATTATTCCAATTTGGGAATATTAGGGTTCCTTCTTTGTCAGTCAACCTTTGGGTCAAAAACCCAGATCCAACGCACCCGGTTGGGCATGGTTGTAGTTAGTGCCTTGTGACCACTTGAATTCATTTGGTTGTATGATTTGTTTACTCATTTTATTTATTTCTCCTTCTTGGTATGATTCTTAGTTAATCTTTCTATGTTGTGTTTCAGGAGTTTGGCTTGACTTTCTTTGTTGACTTTGGTTGACCTTGTTTGATCTTATGGTTTTCTCGATATGTTTCATAGATGATTTGTATGGCCTTTTTGGATGATTAAATTTATTTTGAGGCATGTGATTTTATTCTACCTCAGTGTTATATCCTATAGCAATTATAAATAGGTAATAATATTGTGATCTATTACTTCATAATCTTATAGATTATAGTGTTTGGTATTTGGCATGTATATATATATATATATATATATATATATATATATATATATATATATATATATATATATATATATATATATATATATATGAAAATATATATATGGGTGCACACATATATGTATTTATATATATATAATTTATATGTGATTATATGTTAATTATTGTAGATATTGTTGATGGTGTATATTTTAAGATTAATGTAAAGTATAATATTATTAATAATTAAATATTAAATAATGCGAGGTATATTATTCTCAATTGTTAATTATTAATAATGAGGATAGGTTATATATATAGATATTGATGTAATTAATGATGGCATATGCATATATGTTAAGATAATATTACATATGTGTATGAATGAATACAAATAATCTTTTATTGTATATTTGAGTAATATAGTTGTATGATATTAAGTTATTTTATAATACCCTTTAGTTAAGAGTTAGTTGAGAGTTGGTTACTTTTCCTCTCAACTTTTGGAAATCTATTTATATGCACTACTTTCTCATTTGAAGAGAGGGGATTTTGGGGCTGAAGCATTGAGGAGAGGATGGCCTTAATTTTCATGGTGATTTTGGAGAGAAAACTTGGAGATGTGAGGGAGATTTTGTAAGCATATGTCTTTAAGAATTTTTGGTTATCTTTGCTTTTGGGAGAGAGACATTTTTGTGAGAATTTCAGTAGTTGAGAGAGGGATTCTTTTTTGTGGAATTATTTCTTTCTTTCATGGAGATTTCTGAAAGTGGATAGGGTTTGAAGGATGCATCTCAAGTTTGGATTTGTCTTCTCTTTTGTTTCCTTCCTTCTTCGATTCAACCTTCGTAGGACATGAGGTATGGATTGAATATTTTAGTTATTTGATGTATCTGATAGATTATAGATCTATTTATATATTATCATTATTTATTATATCTGTACTTTTCATTTGTATGGTTATTTTAAAATTTTGAGTTTTTGTTTGTAAGAATTGGCATGTGTTTTCCTAGGGTCGAATTAATGCCTTATTTTTGACATTTTGGCAGACTATGCCTGTCCATTCTCGATTCCAAATTTTCTGTCAAATGTATTCGTATGCTACAGGCTGATATGATTATATAAAAGTCTAAATTTGATATAAAAGATTCTCCTAAGTCTTATCTTTCATTTCCAATTAGTTTGGAGAATTTTTATTATGTTTTGTGAAAATTACAACCATTTTAGTGAAGGCAAGTCTGAACCCTAACCAGAGTTTTATGTTTTAAACCAGAAGTCATAACTTTCTTTCCCACTGTTGGATCTTCCTAAAAATAAAATTGAGAGTCCATAATTATGTTATCTAAATCTCCACCAAAGAGATTGTCTTTATTATTTGTTTTGTGGAAGATATGGATGACTGTTCTATGATGACTATTCTTTGCATTTAATCCTTGCTTGAAATAATTCAGTTTAAGAACATCATTAAGTTTTAAGGTTTCGTATGGTCACCAGAGGCTATTAGAATGTTTTTTTTGGTTAATTGGATCTATGTATACTCTGAATATGTTTATAATATCACTTGGATGTCTTCTTATATGTTTGGAACATTCTAAATGCCATATTGGGTTTAGGGTTGTCAAGTGGACTAGGGACAACATATGTTTTCCTAAACTCAATCAAATGTTGTTATGAAATTGATATAAATTCTTGATGATGAATCTATTGTGCTCTTATAATTTTTATATGTATGTTAGGGAACCTAAGTACACTAGGTGAGTGGCTCATAGTAAGGGGCCGGGGCCCTAAGTAGCTAGTACCAGGATAACCTACTATGAGTTATTTAATCAAATGATAACTTAAATAAATGAATTGGGAATGGGAGATTATTGGAATGGGAAATTACACACTAATCAAGATTAATTGTGCCTCGCTCATGCCTTTAGTGCTAGTAAAGACTAAGGATGGGAGTGGGAGAAGGTACCTATGTGTAGGTACGACTAAATGACCTTGTCTGTATGAGAGGCATTCAGTTCCGCATGTGCCTACTTGGGGGCCGGGGCCAAGAGTGGCTAGTACCAGGACAACCCAAGGGGTGAGGGCTATGCGATGACACTCACCTAGCTTGTAGCTTAGAGTCTCTACCAAATTTCATGATGCCTCTGGTAGTCCTTGTGGTCTTCTTGTCTTTTCTTTTTTGTTGTGACTTTGGGGAATTTTTATCACCACCTTAGGAATTTTCTAGTTGTTACCTCTTGTATGGGCCTTTGGTTCTATCTCCTAGCTGGGGGGAGTGGGCCTATTGGTTCCACGTGGTTGGGTGGTTAATATTTATATTGAGGTATTGATCATGATTCTTTGGATGATCCTAGCACATATTCCTTTCCAGATCTACAGTTGAAGATTTCTTATTGGATATTTTAATATGTTGAGATGTACTTATGTATTTTTATTCATGTAATTTTTAATCTCTTAAAAGGAGTCTTGTAGTATTGATGCAATCTCAATTCGAAGCAATGCATAAGGGAATGGGTAGTTCTAGGTAAAAGAAAGGGAAAAAAATGTGGAATATTGGACATGTTACTAGCATTAAAAGAAAGTGTTTATGTTATTTATCCTATCCTCTTATGTTTTCCATGTGTAAAGGAAATAATCTTAAATATAATTATATATAATGATGTATCACAACAATAATGTATTCTCTCTTGATGAAAGAATTCAAAGAGATTATTGAGAAATGATAGATTAGTGATTGGAATTATTAACAATGAATGGTTATAAAACAATGCAATAGAATAGTAATTTGATTTTAATGTTAATACTTGGTTCATGTTAATGAAGTACCTAGGATAATGCCTACCTTAATGAATATTAATCTCTTACCTAAATTATTAGAGAAAAAGTGATATAAAGGATAGTAGATGTAGATGAAATCAATATGAATTTATGGAATGAGTTGATAAAAGGAATAATGATGTTGGATGATTAACTTATGTTTAATAAAAGAAATAAGTTAGGGACATTTAACTTGATGCAATAAAATGAACGTAGATCTTTTAAGCTCATGATTCCATGAATATCTTATGCATGTAAATGGTTTATATGATGTTTCTTTAGTAGCGACGTTGGGGAACCCGTGAGGACTTAAGTTGTATAAATATTATATTCAAGTAGTAGAAAATTATTTCTTCTTTTAGAAATATGAAGTGTAATGATGAATATTATTCTAGTTAAAATAAATAAATAAAATAAAATAAAAATTTACTACTTGCATTTTATAGAGGTTTTATGTCTTGTCCTCTTGGGTTGCCTGGCGGGGCGTTACAAATACACCAAATAGTTTACCGAATTCATTCTTGTCTCCAATGTAAATTACCCACAATGACTCTTTATCATTCACATCATTGGATAATATCCATTCATAGTAGGATTGAGAAATCGTTCAAAAAGATGTAAGCTAGATCAAACTTCCTTGAATTTTTTGAGTATCAATGGTCCAAGTACTCATGGCCATCCAACACATGATGGAGGCTCTTACAGACAGATGCCATTTCAATCTAGAATTTCCAAAGTTATTAGATTTTCACTCAAAGTAGAAAACAAAGAAAAGATTATGCCCCCAGTCATCACTCTCTAAATCCTGTAAAGGACATCATCAAAGAGCTCGAAAGGACACAATATGCAAAAATCTCAATGTGAATCAGTAAGCATACAAAGAGATAAAAGCATGTAGCAAAGATTGTTTTCATTCATGTTGATGTTTGTTTGTGTTGTTGTAGATGCAAAATCCTTTCTGGAAAGGAGACTAACTGACTAACTCGGATGTAGCTTCAAAGGACCCTGACTGGATATGACATTGTCTGAGATACTGAGGACTGTAGGATATGACTTTGATTTCCCCCAAGTTTGAACATTGATAGAAGATAGACGCTTTTGCCAATTGGTGTACAAACTAACTTTATTGAAAACAGGAATGCGGAAACAAACCAAGAGATATGTACAAACTAAAGCAGGATTGAAAGCTGGGAAAGACCAAGATTGCGCTAATAGATGGAGCATTTTGAACAAGTGGCACCCGTTTGCCAGGTTTTCACCATCTTGGTAGAGATTCTATTTTTGCTACCAAGGCACCTATTTCCAGGTTTTCACCAAGGCACTTTTTCTTTTTCTCATTTTTTTTTATTTTTCATTTTTTTCAATTTTTTTTTACTTTTGATATTTTTTACTTTTTTTTTTTTTTGTGATACATCAAGGTGCCTATTGCTAGGTTTTCACCAGGATGTTCACTTTTTTAGGACTTTTTCTGATTTTTATAATTTTTTCAAGACATTTTTTAATACTGAATGCCTTAGGCATAGAATTTCTTCAGATGGAGAACATTGATTGGTTCTTGGAGCTATTCTCCATCAGTCATTGAGAGTTCATAGGCACTAGAGCCAAAAGTAGCAGTGACAACAAAGGGACCTAGCCAGTTGGGTTCAAACTTCCCCTTGCATTCTCTATGTGATTGATTTTTAAGATTTTCTCTCAAGACTAGATCGCCAACCTGAAATTCTTTGTGGCTGACTTTCTTGTTGTAGGCTCTAGACATTCTTTTCTGATATACTCTGAGATGATCATAAGCTACTTGTCTGTGCTCATCTAGTAGTTCAAGTTCTTGCAACCTAGACACATTGTAGTCATCATCAGTTACTAGACTGTGCATTTTGATTCTTAGTGATGGGATTTCAACCTCAATAAGCAATACCGCTTCAGACCCATAAACTAAAGTGAATGGTGTAGCTCCAGTGGGAATTATGATACTTGTTTTGTAGGCCCAGAGAGCTAGATTGATCATGAGATGCCAGTCTCTTCCTATTTTATTAACTGTACGATGTAATATTTTTAACAGATTTTTGTTTGAAGCCTCTTCTTGTCCATTCCCTTGAGGATAGTAGATAGATGACCAATGTTGTGTTATCTTGAATTTAGCACATAAACCATCTAAGTCTTTGTTCTTGAATTGTCCACCATTATCTGTGACTATTGAATGTGGGATTCCATACTCACATATGATATAGTTCAAAATGAACATGGAAATTTGTTTGTTGGTTGCTTAAGTCAAAGGGACTACTTCTACCTATTTTTTAAAATAGTTTGTAGCTGTAATAATATGGGTATGTCCATTAGAAGAATGAGGATGTATGGCTCCTATAAGATCAAATGCGTTGAAAAGGCCATTGTGTAGTAAAGGGGATAAGATCTCTCCCTGGTGCATGAATCAAGTTCCCATGTACTTGACACTTCTAACAAGTTTCCATGTCCGGCCAATAGTACCTAGCCTTAATAAGTTTTCGAGCTAGTGTTAAACCGCTTGAGTGTGATCCACATATTCCATCATGGACTTCTTCTAATGTGCATTGAGACTCATCACGTTCTAAACACCTAAGAAGAGTTCCATCTAGACTTCATTTGTATAGATCATTGTCAATGATAACATATCGAGATGCATTTTGGATAAGGTTTTGTTTCTCATACCAGTTAAAGGATTCAGGAATGATTTGGTATTGAAGATAGGAAAATAGGCATTTGTATCTGGAAGAATCATGACCTACAATAGTGTAAATCATTCAGGTTTCGGGGGAATCATATGAAGGATATGACAGTGCTTCCACTAGGAACTCGTAGTGTAGCTCATGTTTGGGCTGTTGTAGTAGAGATGATAGCATTGCCATAGCATCAGTAGCCTTATTCTCCATTCTAGGAATTTTCTCAAATGTGATAGATATGAAATATTTCTTGAGGTCATCGACCATTCTCTTGTATGGAACTAATTTTTCATCTTTTTTTTGGTACACATCATTGACTTGGTGTTTGACTAATTGTGAGTCTCCATGAATGTGTAATTATTTCACTTGTCATTCAATTGCTATCTTCATTCCATTAAGTAGGGCTTCATATTCAACAATATTGTTTGTGCAAGGAAACTTGAGTCTGAATGCTTTAGGTATTGAGTATCCTTGAGGTGTTATGAATAGTATGTTGGCTCATGATCCATTCTGTGTGTAAGATCCATCAAAGAAAAGTTTCCAAGTCCTAGAAGATATGTGCATGATGGATGAATCAGGAAATTCCATCTATAATGGTGTATCATCAAAAAATGGTGCTTCAGCCAGTTGATCTACAATGACTTTTCCTTTGATAGCTTTCCTTTCAACATATTCAATGTCAAATTTGCTCAATAGCATCACCCATTTAGCTAGTCTACCTGTGAGGGCAGCTTTTCTTAGTAGGTACTTTAGTGGATCAATCCTAGCGATTAGTTGTGTTGTATGAGCTAACATGTAGTGTCTCAGTTTCTATGATGCAAAAATCATAGCTAGAAAAGCTTTCTCAATCATTGAATAGTTCTTCTCATATGCTACCAATGTTTTGCTGATGTAGTAAATAGCTCTTTCCTTTTTGTGTTCATCATGTTGTGCTAGTAATGCCCCTAATGATGTATATGTGGCGGAGACATATAGGATCAATGGCTTCCCTTGAATAGGAGGCATCAAAATAGGAGGATTTGCCAAATAATGCTTGATATGGTTGAAGTTCTTTTCACATTCCTCGTTCCATGCAAAAGTCACACCTTTATGTAATGTCTTTGTGAAAGGCTGTGATATGTTTGCCAACTGAGATATGAAGCATCTAATAGATTGCACTCTCCCTTGTAGAGTTTTCATTTGATTGATATTTTTGGGAGGTTGCATCTCCATTATAGCCTTGACTTTAGTGGGATCAACCTCAATGCCTTTCTTTGAGACAATGTATCTTAAGAGCTTTCTAGAAGTGACACCAAAAACACACTTTTTAGGGTTCAGTCTGAGACTAAACTTCTCCATTCTATCTAGTATTTTTCTCAAGTCATTCAGATGTTTAGATCTTATCATTGATTTAGCCAAGGTGTCATCAACATAATCCTCCATAGTTTGATGCATCATGTCATGGAAAATAGATGTCATGGCTCGTTGATATGAAGCACTTGTGTTTTTGAGACCAAATGGCATGACATTCCAACAGAAAGTATCCCATGCACATGTGAAAGAAAATTTCTCTTGATCTTTTGGAGCAATTTTGATTTGGTTATATTCAGACAAACCATCCATTAAGGAATACATCTCAAAACCCGTAGTCATGTCCACTATCATGACAATGTTAGGTAGCAGAAAATCATCCTTAGGGCATGCTTTGTTCACATCTCTAAAATCTATGCACACTATGATTGATTTATCTGGTTTTGAAACAAGCACTATGTTCGAGATCCACTTAGCATAATCAATAACATGGATGAATCCAGCTTTTAGTAATTTTTCAAGTTCATCTTTGACAAGAAGTGCTACATGTGGATGCATCTTGCGCAACTTCTGTTTGACAGGTTTGACTCCTGGAGCTATAGAGAGATAGTGCATTATAAGACCAGGATCCAATCTTGGCATATATGAATACTTCCATGTGAAGTTGATTTTCTTTTTTGTTAAGAAAGTAGTGAATGCTTGTTTCTCTTCCTCTAATAGAGATTGTGCTACATGAATTAGTTGTGGTTCCTCTATTGTACCCAAGTTGATAGATTGAGTTGGCTCAATCAGTACTAGAGATTTGTCCTATAAATGACTCAGAAGGATATCAAATATCTCATCCTTAGGTGCCTCAGAGAGGTTTTCACCTTCGGATACATCTTTTATTTTTACTATTTTAGGTTTTGAGACTGCCACAAAGTGGTTTTCACCCTCAGATTTCTTTTTCTTTTTACTCTTATTCTTTTGACTGAGATATTTGATATCCAACTTCTTCATGCTAATGCTCAGTTCACCGATGGAAGTCATCATAGGTTCAATAGCATTGAGATAGCACGCAAGGGCATAGTCCAATTTGAAGGTATAGATGCCTTGGTTTGGATTTTCGAACATTTGGTCGATTAGCTCTGGATGTTGGATAGTAAGTTCTAGTTGGATTGGCTAATCATATTAATGCACATGGTATTGGCATCATTGGAAATGATCTGACTCATGAAATCAAAGGTGATACTACTACTCGAGATGTTCAGTTCATTAAGAGGTACAATGTCATTATTAGACTCTTCTTTGAGAGTAGGTGGATCAGACTCGTTAAGTTCGTTACTTTTCTCTAGACTTACATCGGGTGTAGTTGCAAATTGGTGAATGACTTCTACATGATTTTCTGTGATTATTTCATCTTCTTTTGGAATGACTCCCCATTCATAATCATTGGATTCATCTTCTGATTCTAGACCTCTAGGAAATCTAAGAACATGTGTGAAATTTGGACGGATACTCCAAGCTGGGTTGCCTTCAAATTTTGATTTGAATTCATACTCATAAGAGTGTCTCAAAGTCACTGGTGTGTTCCTCTTGGTTAGATTCAAGATCAGCCGGTTCTTGTGTGGCGACTTTCATTTGTGCAGTAGTAGGTTCTTGTTTTTCTACTACATTGATCCTTTTTATTTCCTCATCTTCATTTCTGAGCATGTCTAGGATGTCTTTAGAAATGTGTTCATAGGGAAAAATATCTGTAGTGTCAGAATCATCACTATCACCCTGTTTGTTTTCCTCTACTTCATTATTGTGCTCTTCTGGCTCTATCTATTCTATTACATGAGAAGAGATACCCTTGAGATACAAGGGTTTCTTTCTATAGCCTAAGCCTATTGTATCTTTGTTAGGTCGACCCACATGTGCAATGGGTGTTGTGAGACCTTTTCCTCTCACTCCTAGAGGTCCTTTGCCAAGATATCCCATTTTAGCTATCAGTTTATCCCCTGGCCCATATGACTTTGAAGGAACCTTCAGTGTTTTAGAGTCACATGCTTGAATAGTTTGGGATTGAGACTCATCTTTGTATAGCCATGCGATTGAGTACACCTTCATCCTCTTCAAATTCTTGTTTGGACACTTGTTCTACAACAAAATTCCCTTTATAGGTAGTAAGAGGTTCCTTAGATTCTTTTTTTAGTTGTTTTAGAGACTGTCCATAAGATTTAGGTGAGATGGGGAGAGATGTCAAAGACAGGACTGGTTCCATAGTATATTCTCCCATGCCTTTGTCTTTGATTTTGAATTCCTTTGCAATTTCTTCCATCTTGGATGTAGATGCCATGTCTGTTTGCTTAGTGGAAGATTCTCTATTATTCGGAACAAGTTTGTCAGCACTCTCTTTCAATGCATTGCAAGTTGTAGATATGTCAACTAGAATGGTCACCTCTACTCCTTCATAAGGAAATTTCAAACACCGATGACATGTGGAAGGAATAGCTCGCATTTCATGTATCCTGGGCCTCCCTAGAAGAATGTTGTAAGCCAAAGGTAGATCAAGAACTTGACATGTGATGTCTCTAATAACTGGGCCTGTCCCGATAGGTAAGACAATGGTTCCTTTGGAAGACCTTTATTGTTCATCATATGCCTTGATAGTTATCTTCTTTTTAGGATCAATGGTAGCTTCTGATAATCCCAATTGTATGATCAAGTTGTAAGAACAAATGTTTAGACCAGCGCCTCCATCTATCAACACGTGTTTGACTCTATGGTTTTGGATCAAGACTTCAATGTGCAAGGGCTGGTTATGCGGATGACTCTACGAATTATCATCTTCCTCTGAAAAGGAGATATATTGGGGTGATGTCAGATGACCAACCATAGTCTAAAATCTGTCTAGATCAAGATTGTCAGGAACATTGGAATCGAGCAGAGCTTTATCCAGAATAGCTCGATGAGCAAGAGATATCCGAAGTAACTCAAACATTGATATTTTTGCATTGGTATGCTGGAGTTGTTGGACAATACTGTATGATGTTGGTCTCATGTCTTTAGAATTTGATGATTTAGAGGCATCCCTCTATTTAGAAGCAAATGAAAGATTGAAAGGCATCTTAGGGATATTTGATGAATCTGAGATTTTTCCTTGTAGATGTGCCCAAGCTTGTGATCGAGTAACTAAATTTGTTGATTGATTATCTCTATTTTTTCTTATAATGGTGATGACATTGCAATGTTCAGATAAGCAAGGTTCAACCATGTTTATGACAACATTATTTCTAGAGTAGGCGTAAGTGACTTTAGCACCCATATTAGATTGAGAAGATGAATCTCCTTGATTATGCTTCGGAAATGGTTCCGTGAATGTTGTATTATCATTATTACTTTTGTGATTGTTAATTACAATTTCTCCATTATCAATTTTATCTTGTATGAGATGCTTCAAGCGTATGCAGTTATTGGTTTTATGACCCTCGTTTCGATGGAAGTCACAAAAATCATTCTCTTTCCACCATTTTGGTTTAGGTTCAGGATCAAATGGTCCGATCTCAGGCAATGTGATGATTTTGTTGGCCAATAGAGTTTTCATGGCAGATTCTAAGGACTCTCCAAGAGGAGTAAACTTGTGTTTAGGATCTATATCCTAAGGTTTGTAGTCATATGGCTTCTTGTTTGATTCTGCCACTTTTATTTTTGAAGCTTTGATGGCTTGGGTACCAACAATGAGATTGAAAGTGGGTGCTTGAGATGGGTCATGGATGTTATCAATAATGTCATCTATGACGATGCCTTTATTCTTGTTCCAATTTTTGTTCTTGTCTTTGGAATTAGATCCAGATTCATACTTCTCTTTTTGGAGTGATATGTCTCCTTTTTTCACAAGTACTTTCTTAATTTTGATTGCATTGTCTACCATCTTATCAAAGGATGTGTGATCTTTCATTTGTAAAGGGTAGTTGATTTCTGGAACAAGATTGTTGATGAAAATTTCCAGCTGCTCTATTTCTGGAATGGGTCTAGCATATATAGAAAACTTCTTCCTTCATCGTTTGAGAAAATTCAGGAATGGTTCTCTTGGGTATTGTTTTAGATTACAAATGTCGATCATGGTGACCAGATGATCAGGATTAAGGTGGGAAAATACTGAAATCTAATTTTTCCAAAATTTCATATGTTTTAGTAAAGTGCAATTTTGAGGGTCTTCAGTGCATTTCTGGGTAGATATGCTGCCCAGAAACACGATGGAGCATCAATGTTTCCAAAATTTGGTTCAAGATTATTTGAATACCTTTCCAACGCATCAAACGGTTCGTAATTCAGAGCTAGGATGAGAAAGTTATGCCTTCTCCAAGTGGACCTAAATTCTATATTTAGTTTTTTGATAAATTTTGATAGTTTTAATAGTTTAATTGTAATAAACATTATGATGACTCTTCATTTCAATTCCAAGGGATTTGTGTGACCCTTGGGATCCATCCGACTTGTATAAACTCCAATTTTGAATAGAATGGAGACAGTTTTTGGTTTGCAATCTTGTTGTTCTCAATTTTCATGTTGAATTCTACAATACTGCAGGTATCACACCAAGTATTGTAATCTGGTTTTCATAAATTAGATCAGTGGTATCAGAGTGGGAATGCTCCTTTATGCTAATTTACACAAGGTCTTCCTACCAAAGATTAGGATTGGATACACAAGATTTGTCAAAATACCCACCTTTGAGATGCACACGATCGAAGATGTCAGACGATGATGTTAAGAAGTTGGTTGAGGAAGCTTTAAATAAGCAACGAGAGGAGATGATGAGTCAATTTTCATGCCTCCTACAGAAGCAAAAACCCTTTGAATCTAAAACATCATTTCGTGGAAATACCCCTTTCAAAGTGCAGGTCAATTTTGACATCCCGAATTTTGAAGGAAAGGTCGATTTTGAAGCTATTGATAACTGGTTATCAAAGTTGGATAGGTACTTTTCTGTAAATAATTTCTCAGATGCTGAAAAGATAACATTTGCTCTCCTCAAAGCTGAAACCCATGTGAAATTAGCGTGGGAAACCAAAGTAGCAAATAAAGAACAAGAATCAGTTGATGAAGATGGTTTTATACTATCTCTTGATAAGAAGCCCACATGGGGAGAATTTGTGGAATACATAAAAGAAGCTTACCTCCCGGAGGATGTATATGAACAAAAATACATAGAATGGAAACTTCTTCGACAAAAGAGGGATCAATCTGTGCAAGATTACACCAATACATTCCATTCACTTTCAACAAAACTTGGTATTAATGATTCAGAGAAGCATCAAATTTTGAAATATCGGAGTGGACTTCACAGGTATATTCAAACAGAGATGGAATTTTTAAATATTGAGACATTGGCAACTGCCTATAAATATGCTACAAAAATTGAAGAAAGATCCAAGCAAAAAGGGAAGAGGGACTACTTTGCAAACAACAAGCCAAGGGTTGAAGGTGGTAATAAATTTGTAGGAAAATAGGTGACCAAGGAACTTCATTCAAATTCACCCAAGAACATATGGTGGTCTACTAAAAAGACAAACATAGGCATGTGGTGTGAGATGCATAAGTCCCCAACCCATAATACAAAGGATTGTCGAAGTATTAAAAATTTGATGACAGAAATACGAGGAGAGGAAGCTGAACCTGAATCGTCACCAATAGATAATTCTGAGAAAGAGGAGAATGATTCCATCATAGAAGCAAACCCATATGCCGTAGTTGGAACTGCTAAAGTATTGCCCCGTGAAGATGAAGAGAGACTTTTTCATTCACAGATTTGGGTTGATGGAAAGCCTCTGCATTTTATTGTTGACAGTGGGAGTCAAAAGAATTTGATCTCTAGGGAGACAGTCAAAAGATTAAATCTGAAAGTGACAAGACACCCACAACCATACTCTATGGGATGGGCAAATGAGGGACAAGATATTCAAATAAATCAACAATGTCGTTTGCCATATTCAATCAAGCCTTTCAAGGATGAAGTGATATGTGATGTAGCACCATTGGATGTATGCGATGTCTTGCTGGGGCAGCCATACATGTATCAAAGGCATGGGGTGTATGAGTCCAGGCCACGTAGTGTTACAATCAAGCTTGGTGGGAAGAGGTATCGAATACCAGAGGTATGTCCAACACAAACTACTTCTTTAATTAGTGCTAAACAATGTAAACGCTTGATTGCTCAAACTAGAGCTTTTGTTGTACTCACGATTCACCCTGAACAAGCAAAGTCAGTTGTTCTTAATACACATGCTAAGGTAACAGAGAATCAAAAAAATCAGATGGATAAGATTTTTGAAAGAATATCACAATGTGTTTACACCACCAGTGGGAGTACCAACACACTGTCAAGTCAAGCACTCTATTGATTTAATCCCAGGCACACCGCTACCACATGAGCCAATATATAGGAGGTCAGTTTTGTAAAATGATGAGATTAAGAGACAAATTCAGGAGTTGATTCAGAAAGGAAACATTCGTCCAAGTGCTTCACCTTGTGGAAGTCCAATTGTCCTTGCTAAAAAGAAAGATGGGACATGGAGGCTTTGTATTGATTATAGAGCATTAAACAAAATCTCTGTTAAAAATAGATATCCAATCCCTCGAATTGATGATTTGTTGGACCAACTTAGGGGGGCTAAATTCTTTACAAAAGTTGACTTGAAGTCTGGATACCACCAAGTACCAATTGATCCAGCAGATGTGTGGAAGACTGCATTTAAATCTAAGGAAGGTTTGTTTGAATGGTTGGTCATGCCTTTCGGCCTAACAAATGCCCCAACCACATTTATGAGATTGATGAATGATGTGCTTAGACCATTCATTGATTCTTTTGTAGTTGTTTATTTGGATGACATACTCATCTTTAGCAGGACTTGGTCTGAGCATTTGCAGCATGTTGAACAAGTTCTTTCAACTCTGCAAAAACACAAACTTTATGCCAACATTGAGAAGTGTTCTTTTGGTATGCAAAGTATTCAATAATTAGGGTATATCATTGCACTGAGTGTGTTCATGTTGATTCAGAAAAGATTCAAATAATCCAAGATTGGCCATCCCCTAAAAATTTCACAGAGCTTCGCAGCTTCTTGGGCTTAGCCAACTTCTATCGCAGATTTGTGTTTGGTTTCTCACACATATCATGGCCTCTTAATCAATCACTAAGGGGTGGAGCACAAGCAAAATTTCAGTGGACAGAGGCAAAGCAACAAGCATGTGAGGAGTTAAAGAAAAGACTATGTTCAGTACCAGTATTGGTCCTTCCAGATCTACACCAAGCATTTGAGATAGAAACAGATGCATCAGATTATGCTCTTGGTACGGTACTCACACAACATGGGCATCCTGTTGCCTATCATAGTGAAACTTTTTCTGATACAGTACGTAGGTATCCCACCTATGATAAGGAGTTGTATGCCGTTGTTCAAGCTTGCAAACAATGGAAACACTATATACTGGGAAAGGAAACTGTTATACATACAGACCATAAACCACTCCAATTCTTGCAAACACAAGGGAAGCTACAGAATGATAGACATCAACGGTGGTCAGCCTATTTACAACAATTTCACCTCAACATTCATCATAAAAAAGGAAGCAGTAACAAGGTGGCAGATTGTTTGAGTAGGCCTCCAATTGCAGGTTTGACAATAGTGTTGGATTCATGTGGTCATCAATCATCCACTTGGGAACAACTATATAGTACTAACCCTGATTTTGCTAACATCTATATTAATTTGGTAGAAGGAAAATCTATCTCTGATTTTCACTTGCAGGATGGGTTTCTTTTCCATAATGGTCACATATGTGTACCCACCAAAGAACGGAAGAAAATGATATGGGAAGCTCACTATAGTCGTGTTGCAAGACATTTTGGTATTGGTAAGACTACTGCTATCCTTCAAAAGTATTTCTATTGGCCAAAAATGAAGTAGGATATCATTTCACATATACAAGCTTGTGCAGCCTGTGCAATTGCAAAGCCAGTAAACCATAAGTTGGGTCTATACTTACCATTACTTATTCCTGATAAGCCATGGTAGTCTGTTTCAATGGATTTTATGTCTAGGCTTCCAACTACCAGGCGGGGGCATGATTGTGTATATGTTGTGGTAGATAGGTTTTCTAAAATGGCTATCATGGTGGCATGTAAAAATATGATTTCTGCAGAAGATACTGCCAAGCTATTTTTTGAACATGTGTGGGTTCATTTTGGTTTGCCAAAAACCATTATTTCTGATAGGGATAGCAGGTTCATCAGCAAATTTTGGTCTGCACTATGGGCTAAAATGGACATGAAATTGACAAAGTCCACAGCATTCCATCCCCAAACAGATGGGTAGATAGAAGTGGTGAATCAAATGATTATTCATATTTTACAGATGTATCATTCAAAACATCCTCACACATGGGATGAAAGCTTACCCTATGTGCAACACAGCTACAACCGTGCACTCCATAGTACTACAGGGCACAGTCCATTTGAGGTTTCTCTTGGGTACCAGCCATTGGCACCTATGGACGTAGCAATACCATCTCTACACTCTAGTAGTCCATTGAATGGTGACAAAGAGGTAGATAAAGAAAAAAAATTCATTGATAACATTAGACACCTACAACAACAAGTTCATGAGATATTGGAGCAGAGTAATCAGAAGTATAAGGAAAGACATGATAAACATAGAACTCCTCATTATTTTCAGGTTGGTGACAAGGTATGGTTACATCTTCAGAAAGAGCGCCTGCATGGACCAAATAGGAAGCTTCATCCTCTTCGTTATGGACCATACACTATTGTGAAACAAGTTGGTGAGAATGCTTTTGAACTTAATTTGCCATCCTTTTTGGGACTGCATCCAGTTTTCAATGTGGAATTGTTGAGACCCTATTTTCCTCCTTTATTGGATATCTCCCAAGCTACTCAACACATTCAAGCTGCAGAGTTAAATCCCTCCACTATTGCTCCAGTCCAGTGTGACCATGTTATTGAAGCCATTTTAAAGACTTTGAGAAATCAAAACATTCCTTTGTATCGGGTGGTTCGAGTTGGTCAGCATTCTCATCAAGGCAAGTGGTTTACTAAGGAACAAATTGAAGAACAATTTCCTCATCTGTTGCAGCAGATTAGTGCAATGGGGCCCATTGCCTCTTAAGGGGGGAGGAATGATTAGGATTAAAGTGGGAAAATACTGAAATCTAATTTTTCCAAAATTTCATATGTTTTAGTAAAGTGCAATTTTGAGGGTCTTCGGTGCATTTTTGGGTAGATATGCTTCCAGAAACATGATGGGGCATCGATGTTTCCAAAATTTGGTTCAAGATTATTTGAATACCTTTCCAACGTATCAAACGGTTCGTAATTCGGAGCTAGGATGAGAAAGTTATGCCTTCTCCAAGTGGACCTAAATTTTATATTTAGTTTTTTGATAAATTTTGATAGTTTTAATAGTTTAATTGTAATAAACATTATGATGACTCTCCATTTCAATTCCAAGGGATTTGTGTGACCCTTGGGATCCATTCAACTTTTATAAACTCTAATTTTGAATAGAATGGAGATAGTTTTTGGTTTGCAATCTTGTTGTTCTCAATTTTCATGTTGAATTCTACAATACTACAGGTATCACACCAGGTATTGTAATCTGGTTTTCATAAATCAGATCACCAGATGTTTAATGTTTTAGGAATATTGTTGATAGAATAGCTTGATTAACTCCTCAAAGGTCTTGATTGTTGGAGGCATTTTTGAGAACCAGTGAATGGATGCTCCTCCCAGAGATCATGGGAAAAGATGCATTAAGTAGGTTGGTTCATGCATGAACTCCATGGATTGAGTACAAAATTCTCTGACATGATCTTGGGGATCAAATTTTCCATCGTACTTATCATATTTAGGCATTTTCACTCTTTTTGGGAATAATGGCATGTACAAGTCTTTATCAAATGGAAAAGGACATAGAGCCTCCATGGAGAACTCCTTAGGTTCCTTCTCTTTTTTGAGTTTGTTGAGCTTGACTTGCATGGCATGCATCTGTTTCATCATAGCCATGATAGGATTTTCTTCCTCTTGAGTACTGATATCTTCAACATTAAAGTTTGGAGGAAGTTTAGCTCCTTATTGAGCTAACTCTAGAAAGTATGCCTCTTTGTCTTCCCTCAGGAAGTGTTTTATCATTCTCTTGAAGTTATCGTCATTTTGATATTGGGCAATTTCAGAGGGTGCTGGTTTGGGATCTCCGCCATGGTTGGAGTGATTACCCTGGGATCCTTGGTTTCCTCCTCCTTGAGACATTTTGTTGTTATGATGACTACCAGGGATTGTTTGAGGTGAGGTTGGTTTATTACCTATGTGAGTTGGTGCAAGAGGAGTGAATCGTTGTAACAAAGTTTGGTAAAATCTCTTAATAGAGTAGACCTAATAGTCTTTTATGTAAATCTCTTAACCGAGTGCACACTCAAGTAGTGTTGTTAAAATTCTATAACTTTGTAGATCTAATCAATCTGAAATGTTACTCCTAACAGGGTAAGATCACCAAAATTGATCACCACTAGTAGCCCTAATAGGCAGACCTTTTCTATCTGCAGTAGTAAAGAATTTGTGGGTGTCATCCCCACCGCAGATTTTACCTTCTAAAAATGGTTCTTGCGTTACCAAAATACTTGTGTTATGTGATAGATATATTGTTGATTTCATGCTATTTACTTTTGCAAGTTAACTGAATGAATGATTCATACAATGGATTCAAGTTAAATGTGAAGTTAATACTGTTTGTTGTTTAAGGTTTGAGAGTTGAAAGTTTTTGTGGGCATTTATTCACCCCTCCCCTCTTAGTACCCTATCTCTCCATCCCAACAATTGGTATCAGAGCTCAGATCTCTTATTGGACGGTTTAACTACTAAAGAGTAATGATCTAACCATGGATAGATATAATTTGGATAAGACAATAGAGAATCAAAAGATTTAGATGCATATGTTCATAGAGCAGTATAAGCAAGCTAAGGATGAATTGAAAAAGTTACTAGTTTAGAGGAAGAACCTGGCTATTCTAGAGAATGAGATTAGTTACCATGAAGAAGAGATTGATGATGTATTTGACCACATTGGATCTAGTTTAGGAAGTATTTCTGATGGATATGAAAGTGCACTCTCTAATTTGTCTAAAAAGAACTTCACTTAACTGAACAAGTGAAAGCCCTGCAAATCGGTCAAGAATCATAGATGGTGAGAATGATAGATGTAATGAACAATGCTAGATAAGCTGAGAAAGAAAGGAATCTAGCTATTGAAGACCGAAGATAGATAACTGAATAACTTCAAGAAAAAGAAACTGAGATACAAAGACTCACCGAGCACCATTTTGAAATATCCAATTAGATGATGATTGTAAATTAGGAAGTCAACTGAGTAAATGGTGAACTATCAAGAAAACTTGAAGATATTGGAATAATTAGGGAAGAGAATGAGAAACTGAGAAATGAAGTAAAGATACAATAACAACACAATGAAATGTTGAAATTCGCTGAAGATAGTTCCAAAAATATTGATGATTTTCTGACTAATCAAAGAAGATTTGGAAGTAAAGTTGGATTAGGCTATACCAGTGAAGGAGAATCATCCAAGCAAGCTAAACATGTCAACAACAATCAAAATCAAAGACCTAAGATGTTGTCATGCTATCACTGTGGCAAACTGGGACATACTTCAAATGTTTGTAGAAGAAAAGCACAAGGTAAACCCCAAATCACTCCTAAGTTTAATGGTTACTATTATTACTGTGGCAAATTTGGTCATCAAGCTTATGAGTGTAGAGAAAAACTGAATAAGAATGCTAACAATCCTACCATCGAGAAACTCTTTTATACTTGCAACAAACATGGACACACTACACAAGAGTGTAAAGCTAATATGAAGCAAGTCTGGACACCAAAATAGAAGAGCAAACCCAAACCATATCAACCGAAGAGACAAGGTAATTCTTATGTCTGGGATTACAACACATGGGTTAACTATGTAGCATGTGGTAGATATGGACACATTGTAGAAAATTGTATGAGGAAAAGATGGGTTGGACAATCACGAAGCTGGACAAGCACTGGAATGGCATGCTTACATTGTCATAAGTTCAGTCATCTAAGCAAGGATTGCAGAGATCGAGCACCAGAAGAAGGACATGTATTTGAGAGTGGAAACACTATTGCAAATATCATGAGAATCAGAAACACTATGTGGAGAAAGACATCAAATGAAAATGATGAGTCAAGCAATGTGTCGATGAAACCTCATCCACTAGATTGGGTGACATCGGCACTTCCACTTAAGGTGAATTAGGTATGTATGGAGCTGACATTTCAAAATGATCTTATTTTACATACTGTTCCTTATATATGATGAGCACATACCAAATCTGTATGAATAAAGATGCATTATGGTTTATATGTTATGAGCTAACAAAGTCACATAGTCGGTATATGTAAGACCCAACAATGAGCTACCTGTCGATAAAATTTATTCAAGGTTAACCGAGTATCAGTATCAACTAAGTGAGAAATCATGTGTGAACCAAGCTGTTGGAAGTTTGTGGTATTCGCCGAGTTGACAGTTGTCACAAACTGAAAGTATGTCAAGCATTTATGATAAAACGTTTAAAGTGGGAAAATGAAAATGCTATAAATACATGGAGGACTTAGTTCATTTTTCACACAATGATTTTGAAGAGTGATTATTTCACAGAGCGAGTTCAAGGAAATAATTTTTAAGAGTATCCAAAGCAGTTGTAGATCGAACCGAGTGCACTCTTCGTATATTCTGAGTAAGGTGAAACCCCTACTAAACACATTCATCACTTTCTACCGAAAACCTAGTTTGTTATAATGGCATCTACTGCAAGTAGTTCTAAGATTGTGGAAGAGGAAGTGAACCTCATTGTTTCAGCTAACTATGATGAGCCTAAATACAAGTTACACCCGAAATTCGCATTGAAAATAGATTCAATGGGTGCTTTCTCAAGCATCCCACCTAGGGTTCTATTGGTGGAGGATGTACGATCCTACATTCACTGTAAGATAGGTACAATAGGAGATTTTGATATGTATATCGCATACCAAGCACTCTGTAGTAATGATGGGAAACTTAAACTAGAGTACAAATAGGTTGAGAAGATTGGACTCACTCAAGCCCTAAATTTTCTGAGAAATTTCAAAACTGAATGGATTAGGGTTGTACTCAGTCGCTATCATGAGGGCACATTTTGGGTAGATAAACCGATTAAAGTTACAAACAGAATGATTCATAGAGTTACATGTTACCCTACAACTGATAAGGCCAAAGCTTTCTGAAGTGCCTCCCAAGCCGAAATTGAGAAGAACACTAGTGCAACATGGGATGGCCATGCACTAAAGATTGCTTCAATTGAGGATCCAGAAGTTAAATTTGCAACTCATGTAATTGGTTACAAGTTCTATCAGTCAAGTAGACTAAACAATGTTCCTTGTAGTGTTGTGGACATGGCATTTAAGATGATAAAGAAAGGACACCAGTTGGACCTTGTCGAGTTACTGTTGAAGCAATTAGATGAGAACATGAAAAAAATCAGGTCGGAAAAGTCTAACACCTGTAAGTTTAGATCACTATTGGTGTGTTTATTTTTCTATCTTCATAAATTCTTTCCTTTTGTCAGTCACATAGATTGGCCTACTGACAAACCAATTATTAGTCAAATGTTTGATATAATGACAAGTCTAGGAGATAATGTAAACAAATTTGTAGATGATTATTTAGAGCAATTTAAGATTAAGATAAACCTTAGAAGCAGAATTACAAGCTCTCTGGTCGAGAAATATGAAATGGATATTTGTTTTCTAGTAGACACCAACCACACATTAATCAAAGCTATTGAGCTGAGAACAAAATGGCTAGCCCCCATGGGATACGAAATGGACATTGATTTCTCTTTGAAATCAATCAAGGCTTTACTGGCTACACCTAAGGACATAAAGGCCAAAAGGTTTGGAACTTATGAAGAGGCAAAAATAAGAATAAAAATAGGTCTTGTCATCGGTAAAATGACTAGAAAATCTAAGAAGATGATGAAGACACTAACTGAGAAGTTTGGAGATAAATCTGACTCATCTGATGAGTCACCGGTTGAACCTGCAACTGAAGGTCAGTTACTGTTGATTGACAAAGCACCTAATAGTGAGGAAACTGAGTTTGACAAAGAAAAAGATTCAATACCAGTTTCTCCCACTCCAACTCCAAAGAAGAGGCAGTTGCCAGTGCAATCAAGAGAACAAACAAGGTCAACAACCGCAGCTTCACCACCTTTGAAAAAGGAAATTGTGAAGGGAACAAAAGCAAAGGAAGCTACACCAACCAAGACATATGCAAAAAGAGGAACCAAAGTCATAGCTGAGGCACCAAGGAAAAGGAGAAAACTAATATGAGGCAGAGAAGACCTTGAAGATGAAGAAAATGACAACAATCAATTCAAGGTTGTCAGCAACAAGAACGGAACAATAGATGAAGTTGTTGCAGATATAATGGAAAGTGGAGAACTCATAGATCCATAACTTAGTCAGTTTGACAATATGTCTATTGAGGATCAAAAAAAAATTGAGGAGGCAGTCATCCAAATGATGATAAGCTTCAAATGAGTTCCATTGGAGTTTGAAAAACTACTGCCCAAGGCATTAGATGAAAGAATAAATCAGAAGTGGTCCTATGCTTTGGACACCGAGAAGAAATTGAGGGAACAAGCCCTACTTTTGGCCGCTCCAAATTTATCTCTTGATAAAATCAAGGATTATATGGATACTTATTCTAGGAGATTCAGAGTAAAAATCTGGGCTATGCAAGTTTTAGATGAAAATCTGGCAGATATTGATGAGTCTAGCCAACTCATCTGGACATCAATCATTGCAGAAAAAGAGCAAGCTAAGAAGAATGCATTTCTAAATTTGTCTAATAAGAGACATAGGTCAAAAGGAAAAGGTATCTATATAGATGATGTTGATTTGGAAAAGAAGACTGGAGAAACAAATGTATCATTTACAAAGGCGATTGAAACAACACTTGTCAATGAAGTCATAAATATTCCACAGGATGCACTGGATCAGGTTGAGATCCAGATCATAGATGTTAGGAATAAGGTGTCTCAACCTTGGATAATTCCTATTCTTATTATTTGTTTTGTAAAATTTACTTCTTGCAAATAATTTAATTAAGTGTGAGTGTACATGTCTAGTTGGCATGTTGATGTGTCACTCCACTTGATGTGTCGGTATCTTGAATTGTGTGTAAGGAGATCATGGCTAAAATGGTTATGATGGATTCCTATGACACATAAGAGCTATGTCTGGAAGATTCAATGACAGGTGAAGACATTTGGCAATTGATAAAATTGAGTCATGTGGCAACTGATAAAATTTTCGGGTTCCTATTTTCTCAGAGAATGGTAAAACCCTAATACAACTATCTTTGGAAGTTGCCCTAAAAAAGGAAGCGCATGATATAAGAATTTTTTAGGATTGTGAAGAGAGGAGAAGTTAGTGTATTTTTGGAACATTTTATGCTGCTGTGATTTGTCTTCAAGAGTTGGAAAATCTTCTGAAAGAACTTGCATTGCAAGTGTATTGTAAACTGTAATAGTTTTGATTAATACACTGTGCAGGTTTTGGAGTGTTGGGGTTTTTACCAAAAGGTTTCCCCAGGGTAAATCATTGTGTCATTCTCTATTTTCTATATGCATGGTATATGGCTGCAATATCATTGTTAAAGTAGTTAACGAATCTGAAATTGTAAGGATTTAAAAGAATTTGCACAATACTTTCCTTTAGAGATTAGTGTAGGAAGTTGTTTCCGCACTGAAGTTTCCTTACAATAGACAATAATGCATTATATGTACTCATTGAGGACATCACTAATGGTGATCCTGATGATAGAGATGAAGATGAAGATGTGAACATTACACCAAACAATACACAAGATGAAGGTCAAGTTACCGAGTATGTATTTACATCGTTACTGGGAGAGCTTCCTATTATTGTGGAAGCAATTGAAATTTTATCACTAGAACAACCCAAAGGCTCAGACCCTGAGCAATCGAAGGATACAATAGGGGAACAAGGAGCAAAGATACCAGCTGACACAACCAAGCCTAAAGAGAAAGAGACAACAGAGACAGAAACAAAGGATCAAGATAATCCTAATGTAACTAAGGCCACTCCACCGAACACTACATCAGAGGCTCTGACATAGTCAACCAACACAAAGTTCATTGAGGAGCATCAGAAGGAAGATACAGTGTCACCCAGGCAGGTAACACAAAGTTCTAAGGTAAAGGTAATTGTACCATTTGTAAAAAGTTCACCTCAAGAATCTGAGATGAAGACAAAGAAAAAGAAGCAAGGAAAAGGGTCGGTCACCTTAGAAGAAATAATTGTTATACCTGAGTGTGATTCCAGGACCCTAAGCCCTGAGAATTGAGAAAATATGGGGAGCTATGTACAAGGAAGGCAACACAAGAAAAATTGAGACAAGAATGCAAGAGCAAGGAAATCCCAGAAAATGTAAGAGATATCTTACAACATGTTGTACCAGAGGTACACATTAATGAAGATACTCCAATAATGGACCAACTTGCTACACTTGCCAAAGAAATAAATGCCCCAGATGTAGAAGCAAAAAAAAGAATAGAAGAAAGGGTAGAATCAAAGATACAAGATAAACTTGCAGAAAAGATCAACCAAGAAGTGGCAATTAATAAGGTAAAGTTATTTGAGGTAATAACTGACATTCAGTCTATTACTCAGTTAATTAGTCAAATTTTGATAAAGTTATGCACTGTGGACACTTTCACTGCCGAGGTCAGTGAAAAAATTAACCAACTTGATAAAAAAATCCAAGCCAGTGCACAAGGAGCCTTAACCAAGCCTCAAGCATTTGCCAAGCATATCTTGAAAGTTCAAGAACTCTGGCGGTTAAGAGCACATCTCTGAAAGCAACAATAACTAATTAGTGAACAAGTCACAGAATTGCAAACCAAGTTGCTTCCATATTTGAAAATCTTTGAGAAGCATATTGTCAAGGCACAAATGCTTGTTGCAACACCAGAAATCTCTGTGTTGGACAATATTTTTGACATGCATGCACAAGTCGGTCTTGAGCACATTGCTCTCACCAACTTGAAAAAGGAATGGGAAAACCTCTTGGAGTCAGTGAAGAAAACCCATAAGAACATTTTTGACAAGCTGTAAGTATACATTTTTGTATTTGGAATTAATATCAAAAAGGGGGATAACAATGTATATGTGAAATATGTAACTAAATGCTAAGTATACTACACATTACCGGGAGCATGCACCGAGGTGGGGTATAGAAATTTTTGTTTATGTATATATGGTGGAGATAGAAAATATTTTGAGACATAAGGTCTACACACATTTAAGGTTTTGATACTAATGCCAAAGGGGGAGATTGTTATCTCTATTTGAGCATTAAAGATTGTCATTAGTATCAAAGACATCGGTCAGTTACCTATGCTACTCTAGTCGGTAAAAGCAAGCACTTCAAGCTAGTCAGTTAAATCCTTTACATCGAACATCAGAGCAGTTTTACCGAGCATCAGTGTACACTGATACCGAGTGACAGTAAACATCGAGAAGACTGGACACCGAGCACCAGTGTAATTACCAAGTAGTATATACAGTGTTTACCAAGCATCATAGAAAATGGCATAGTAATCAGTAATGGCACATTTATCTATGCAAATGGTTACAAAAAAATCACAAAATGTTTTACCAAGATTGAGGATCATTTGTTATAGATATATTCATTAATTGCGATGAATATCTTTATGTAATTGCTAGATCTAGGTTATTTTTGTACACCGTAGATCTTAGAGTTTTTCTCTAAGATATTGTAACCTAATTTTGTTAAGCGAAAAAAGCAGTATGCTATATATTTGTATTTCATGTCATTTTTGAAAGGGTGAAAGATAGAGGTTTGACAAGGAAGTTAAGAACAAGCAAAGAAGTTCTTGAAGTATTAGCCAACTTCAAGATATCAGTTATCAGACAAAGCAGAACAGAATACAAGGACATTTTTATTAAGCAGAATTAGACAAGGCTACCGAGCAGTTCAAAGCAAAGATCTTCACATGAAAAGGTGATATCTATTCAGTATCTCATTGATTTGTATCAGGCAAGATAGAGTTGTCATTAGCAGATATATCCTATTATTTTATAATCATTCTAACAAAGTTTGGTAAAATCTCTTAAAAGAGCAGACCTAAAAGTCTTTTATGTAAATCTCTTAACCAAGTGCACACTCAAGTAGTGTTGTTAAAATCCTATAACTAGGTAGATCTAATCGATTTGAAATGTTACTCCTAATAGGGTAAGATCACCAAAAGTGATCACCACTTGTAGCCCTAATAGACAAATCTTTTCTATCTGCAGTAGTAAATAATTTGTGGGTATCATCCCCGCCACAGTTTTTACCTTCTAACAAGGGTTTTTGCATTACCAAAAGACTTGTGTTATTTGATAGATATATTGTTGATTTCATGCTATATACTTTTGCAAGCTAACTGAATGAATGATTCATACAATGGATTCAAGTTAAATGTGAAGTTACTACTATTTGTTGTTTAAGGTTTGAGAGTTGAAAGTTTTTGTGGGCATTGATTCACCCCTCCCCTCTCAATACCCTATCTATCCATCCCAACAGAGATATCAGATTATGTGTAGACTTCATAAATCTCAATGTGTCATCCTTGAAAGACAACTATGCACTACCAAATATTGAAGTATTTTTAGAAAAGGTCACTAGAAATGAATTATTTTCAATGATGGATGGTTTTTGAGGCTACAACCAAGTTAAGGTGAAGGAGTCTGAACAATACAAAACTGATTTCACTACATCGTTGGGTACATATTTTTTATAAGAATGCCCTTTGGTTTGAGAAATCTTGGGAAACTTTCCAAAGAGCCATGTATGTCACTTTTAAGGAATTAATTGATGTCATTATGGTAGTTTATCAAGATGACCTAACTGCATATTCAAAGAAATCTAAAGATTTTTTTGATCACTTGCAGAAGATATTTTTAAAGGAACCTGAATATGGTATCTCTTTGAACCCAAATAAATACCCTTTTGGTGTAACAAAAGGGAAATTGATGGGGAATATAGTTTCTAAGGGGTAAGGATTAATCCAGAAAGAGTTTCTACTATTGATAAGATTTCAATCCCCGAGACAATAAAAGTTATTCAATCTTTCTTTGGCCAAATCAACTTTGTGAGAATATTTATTTCAAACTTTGCTAAAATAGTAAAGCCAATTTCAAAGATGTTGAAGAAAGGTGCATGATTGGATTGGGGTGTTGAAGCCATTGATTCATTTATAGCTATCAAAAAATAAATTAAGGAGGCTCATGTACTAAAGTTACCTGATTTATCTAAACCATTTCAAATATTTTCTTTTTCTTCATATTACACTATTGATGTTGTTATGTTGCAAAAGAATGATGAGGGCCATGAATAACATATTTCCTTTTTTATCAAGTTCCTACAAGTTGTGGAATTAAATATGATATTAATGAGAAAAAGGCATATAAACTTGTCAGAGTGGTGAAGTCATTTAGTCCTTATCTAGCTAGTGCAGAAGTAGTTTCTTATGTGCCTAATGATATAGTTAAGGATATCTTAAAGAAGAATGAAGTGACAAGAAGAAGATGTACGTGGATAAGTCAGATTCAAGAATTCAATATTGATATCAAAATAACTAATATTATAAGAGATCAGGGGTTGGAAAAATTGATGGAAGAATCAAATTTGGAAGTAGTTCAAGTCAATCATATAGACAATGAAGATGTTGTTATGAGCATTGAAATGGTCTCATGGTAAAAGAATATTGTGTACTATTTGAAACATGTGCAATGCCCAAAAGTATTAAATGAAATTTGGAAAAGAACTCTAAAACTACAGTCATCCAGGTATGTGTTGATTTAAGGAGATTTGTATTGGAAAAATTATGAAGGGGTACTTTTGTTTTGTCTTGATGAATACCAGTCAAAGACAATATTGAAGGAGCTACATGATGGTGTATGTGGAGGGAATTTTTTTTCCAAGACTACAACCCACATGATACTTAAGGTAGGATACTATTGGCCATGTATATTTAATGACTTCCATAACTATGTAATAAAATGTTAGAATTGCCAAAAAAAATTAGAAAAGTTGAAGTATCAAGGAGCCTTGCCATTGAGACCCATGCAGGTTGACACTAGTACATTTGAGTCCTTTTTCCAATGGCTATGCGTCTCAATTCTGACACCAACCCATTGACCAAGTGACACTAATTGTTGTTGCATTTTTGGTGTCAAATCATCGACAGCTAGGATGTCTGTTGTAAATACAACAGAGACTACCGTCACAATATGCATAGCAAGAGGACCTGCCAACATGGTAAGAGATGGTCAACATTCTATCAGGAATCATTATTAATGTTACAATTACAATGTCAGTGTGATGGAGATGTTGTATAAGCGATGACTTTTCGTCAAAGAGTTTCGACAGATAGTCATCAGTCGTCATTTGATTGTCATTGAGTCCTTGTTATGGGTGTCGCAAGTATGACTTGGGTGCGACAAATATGTTGTACATGCGACGTCTACCTATCGGATAATCTTGATAGATAGTCCTCGTGTGTAGTTATTTTCTCTCCTTCATTCTCTGATGACCATCGTAATTGCGATGGTAAGCTTTATTTTTTAAAAAAAAATTATCGTGCATGGAGTGAGACCTTAAAATATTAAGCTTCTCTTTGTTTTGAGAATAGTTTAACATTCTCTACTTAACAGGGCCAACCATGTGAAGGTGGAAGCTCATCTGGCCCCTCCTAGGAGCCTCTTATGACCCTTTACGACACTTTAAGACCTCTAAGATGTATTCTTAGGGATCGTAAAGGGCCATAAGGGGTCATAAAGGGTCCTCGGACACAACATTTGAGAAACATAAATGTAGGCATCATGGTCAACATTGTTTGGAGACACAACATAATTGAGTGGTATACCCAGACAATGCAATGCAACCACTACTCCTCCGGTTCCAAGTTGACATTGCAGGATCCACAAAGCATAGATAAGGAATAAATTTAGAGAGTGGGGGAGGAGGGCCATACATGCCGAAATAATATAGGGACACTTTATTATTTTGTTCATTATGTCCCTCCTCCACTCTCTAAATTTATTCCTTATCTATGGTTTTTGGATCCTACAGTGTCAACATGGAATCAAAGAAGTAGTGGTTGTGTTGCATCGTCTGGGTATACCATTCAATTATATTGTGTCTCCAAACAATTGTGACCATGATATCTACATTTATGTTTCTCAACTGTTGTGATATCTACATTTATGTTTCTTAGCTGTCGTGTTTATGTGCATGTTCTTTCTATTTGGCTTCTCTCCCTCGCATCCCAAATAAGATTTTCCCAATCTAAATCGATAATGCACGTGAAACTGCATAGAATATGCATGGATAACAAGTGGAGCTGAAAAAATGCACCACATTTATATTTTTTTAATAGGTCTATAATTTTTTTAATTTATAGACCATCGTGAAAGTCACAACTCTAGCAGCTATGGGCAAGAAAATGTCCTCAACAAGCCAGCAAATAAATAGTCTTGATTCTCTTGCATGCTGAGGACATTACCCTCACCTATAAGAGTCAAAATTATAATGTTTACAATGGTCTATAACTTAAAATACCTAATTAAAGACCTCTATAAAAAATTCAAACCTATAGCATTTTTCAACTCCACCTAATATCCTATTAATATGAATTGAGATTGCATATTGAACTAGGCGCCTCCTTTTGCATTACCTGAAACCAAGAGATTGTCAAAGTTAACATCTAAAACTAGCACCATATTTACTACTACATTCCTTGAAATACAAGTAAAAAATAAACCTTCAAATATTTACCTTAAAAAATGTAATGTTTTCAATTTATTTACTACTACATGCCTATTGAAAAAACAAGTATTTGGTTGTAGGGTTAGGTGTTTTAGACAAGAGTCTCCTAGATGTATGGCCTAAAACAGATAGATTCCTAGGTGGAGTTATAAAGTTGTCATGCAATTATAGGTTAATGTTGAGCTTCACTTGGTTTTGATAATAGTTTAATATTCTCTACTAATCAAGGCCAACCACGTGAAGGTGGAAACTCATTCCCCCCCCCCTAACATCACTTTTAATTTCTTGTTAACATCTAAAATTCATTTATTCATTCATCTATTAATAAAATGTAACATTCATGAATTATCACAACATTCATTAACACATAAGATTAATTAGCATTCATTAACACACATTCATTGGCATTCATAAGATTCATTAGCATTCGTTAACACATCATAACATTCATTAACACATAAGATTAAAACATCTAGACATAAACATCAATCGTTATCAAATAAGTTGCATAAATCAGAATCATTTCTTTTTTTATTTTTTCTTTTTTTTCAGTTTCCCTAAATTGTTGCAGAGGCATATCCATCTCGCCATCGTCCTATCTTCTCATCTGTGCACGCAATCTCACTGTCATTTGCAAAGGTGGATCCTCTAAAATATAAAATAAAAGGGTTAAGTTAAAAACATATTATCATAATTATTACAAGAATTTCAGTACTTTAAAGAACATAAACATGATGCTCTTTACCTTTTCCAACCACATCATCTTGCCTGATGGCTTGAACCTCAACACGCTCATTAAGAACAACCTCTACATCCCCTGCAACTGCAATAAAAAATGTTTTATTAGTCCCAACACGTTATAATTAAATTTTTATTACTAGGCCAAATTCAATTTAAAAATTTTACTTGTATTAATAATTCAATAATCAAAATTTGAATAGAAAATGTATACCTTGAGTACTAATGCACATTCGAATCGATGCCTCCATTGTGATTGAATGGTGTATCAGGATCGACATGATGCATTCCAATGTAAATAATTAGTGCATTTATTGACAATATATGCATATAAATACAAGACAAATACTGAGAAATGTTAATCATTTAATTTAATACATATAAATATATTCACTTTAAAGTTTTAAACAAATATATAATCAATTGGATTATTTACTTGATCGATGGATCCACCAGAAGAACCTCACACACTCATTGTTTGCAATTGTTTAGCCACAATTGCATAGCCTTGTTTGTGGCCTATTTTCTTGTCCTCTTCTGAAATCTTTTGTTTGAACTCCAAGGCCTACATTTTTGCTTGGTATCATGAATTTTTATTGTAGTGAATTTTATCAAAACTAAAGTGATTTTAATTTATAAATATATGCATACGGTTTTTCATTTACTAATACTTACAATTTGTGCAGTGAGTTTTGAATATCCACCTGAGCTGAGCTTGTGTTCCTTGTGCTTTTGTTTTCTTGCTTATGTTTCCTTTGATATGTCAGGAAACCTATGTGATGTTTGAAATATGTTAGATCACATAAGTACAAACATTAAATAGTACATAATTTCATTATTAAGATTATCATGTACCTTCTTTCATCGGCTGGTATTATTTCTCCACCATGTCTTGTGCTTCTCTCAAGTGTGTCCCTTTTAATATTCTCCCACTCATTAGTAGGAACATAGAAGGGGCACTCGTAATAAGGGTTGCATTCTATTTGGGACCTATAGTTGTCCCTAATATACTTCAAAGCTTGGCCTGCTTTCTCAACGAGCCTAAGTCTTTGAAAGATGTTGGGTCTAAAAAATTTGTCATAGAGTCAATGGGTTTATCCTTTAACTCCTTATCTTGTAATTGCCACCTTTTAGGAAAAAAAACTGTCAAATTCATAAATGAATTGAAGCTACCTTTTAATATACTTGAAGAAAGGGATGAAAGGAAATTTGATCTTTCAATGAAATCAAAATATGATACCATGTGTGTATGGTCGGCCTGAAAATGCACAAACATTCATCATTAAGTTTTTCATAAAATAGATTATTCCCTGCAAAATAATAACGAGATTATTAGTTATTGCAAGGGACTGCACAGGGGGTTAGTGCATTAGATTATGAGTATAAGATTGTATAGTAAAAGAAAGGATCAATCTTTAAAGTACCTGGAAGCTGAGCTACTCTCACAGGAAGTCCATCTTCAATTCTCATGAGAAATTGATCACAATTCTCTATTGTTCTATCTAACTCAAGTACATCTAGTAATTTCCTCATCGCCTACTACATAAAATGAATCCAATGATAAATGAGAGAGAAAAAGAGGAATCTACATACCAATAGGCATTGCCATCACATCTGTGACCATGCTACGTGTTACCAACATTGTAGGCGGTAATAGCTCTATGGTTCTGTTCCTTGTAATAGGCGGCGTACTCATAGGATCAATGGTATGTGTTGTACGATTGTTAGAGCATGAAAAAATTTGGACAACCATCGACAAGATTTTTATAGCTATTAAAAAAAATATTGTTCAAGCAAAACACAAGTGGAGGATAGAACATGTGATGTACTTGAACCACCTGAAGTATCTGCATCTGGGGCATCACCCTTAAATTATTTTTGCATCCTTTGTAAAAATAACACATATGTATTTTAGTTAATGACATAAATAAAAGAATATACTATAAAAACCATTATTGAACTTTTGTTATAATTAAAAAGTACATTAATAATTACTATATAAGTTTGAACCAAGTGAATCAACTCATCCTCTCTCATCTGTATTTGAGAAGTCTGAGGTTGAATCTCTACCAATCGAGTTAACTCTCTTGACAGTGCATAAATGACCTTTTGCAATGCAACCACGAGATCAACATTTGATGTGAAATCAACAATGAATGGATTTTGCTCATATTGCGGCTCCTCATGGACTACTTGTTCCTTTCCCTTTTCTGATCAGCACTCATTTGTGAGAACAATATTATTAGCACTTTATTTAAAAGCAATCCAAAATAGTAGTGAAGAATAAAACATAACAAAAAATATGCATTAACATTTTTCTTGTATGTGCATTTGTACAACAACAATGAGTTTTACCTGTCGGGGAGAAGAAGTCCCATGAGAACCATCATCGTTGTGTGTATCATGTGGCTGTTGATCCATACTATAGCCCTTTATTTCAAAAAAAAATTATTGAGACATGTTAAAACAAGCATTTTTTAAAATGATCTATCAATGATATAGTACAAAAATTTAGTACTTTGGAACCATGTTCTCGTCAAAATCATCTAGTAGCTCATTAACCATAAGGTTTTTAATAGTTGCTGATTTTTTTTAAAAAATAATCTTACTGTAATGAATTCCAATTCATCAAACTATGAGATGCAAAATAATGATGTTTAATGTCACAATGATAATCATCAATAGTAGTGATACAATAATACCTAAGATTAAAGGGTTTTAAACATAGTGGCGTCGTGTTATAACACTAATATTGAGCAATATACATAGAAACATGGTGTCGTGAAAGAAAAGAGATATACAGATCCTATTAGTCTATAGGAATGTTTAATGCCAGTCAAGAACAATGCTAAAGATAGTAGTGTGAGACAGTGTTGGTAAAGACAACGATTAGGAATACAAAATAGTGACCAAGAAAGATAAAATAGTGAGGGAACACTAGAAGAGCATTGTTAGATAACAATGATAGTCACTGTCAAAAGGACAAGAAACTCATCCCCTAAGTCAAAGGGATACATTTATGAAACAATTAAGACAATGATTCAAAGACAAAAACACTATTATTGACAAAGCAAGAAAGATCAAAATAGTAGTTTTTCTACTATAGTGCATGATTGGGCCAAACATTGTTCAATGCAAATAATAAATTAATTAAGGGAAGTGAAGAGGGTCACAAAGTAGTGCCATTCCTTGTCATAGGGGTATCAATAAGGGTCATGACTGTCAAAATGATTGAAGTAAAAATAAATCATTGTTATTAAGTAACAAGAAAGAGCAGCCAAACTGACAAAATTAGTGCTATGAAGATAATTCTCCTTGTATAGAAGCAGTGGTGTTCAATGTCTAAAGGACAACAACATATACAAACAAATCAATGTTTATAGATGGATTGACAATGAACAAAGAGGTTTCAAAAAATAGTGATGTGTACACTATCAAAGAACATTGTGGTATTCACAATCAAAGAACAAAGATGTGCTCAAGGTTATAAAGCAATGATTTGTTTTAGAATGTGAAGAGTGCAGTAAGAATAGTAGTAAGTAATGTTGCAATAACAACGAATGTAGGACAAGGATGTAATGGAAGTGAAAAAATAGTGATTATTCAAGGGTTTTGCTATACAAAGTCAATGGTGAACAAACATTGATACAAAACAATGAAATGACAGGATCCATGAGGAAGATGAGTTGTTCACCATTCTTGATGTAGCAAAGTCAACGAGATCGGTCAAAGGCCATAAGAAAAAATTAGTCACAATTATCTAGGAGCTATGTTAAAGCACTATCCCAAGAAATGATGAAGGCGTATTTTCAAGAACAGAGATGGAGTCTTTGTTTTGACAGAGGGGTCATGTTTTAGAGAGGGATGACAAGAACCATAATACAAAGATATCATTTTATTATTTTGTCATCATGAATAGCATGGTGATTTTGTAAATGATTGTCATAAAGAGAAAAAAAAGATACCTAATAGGAACACAGTAAAAGTATCATATGGGGCAAATTAGAGGCCAAAAGGACATCAAGTGACAATCACAAGAACCTTATTGCAACAAGCCACAGTGAAAGAAGATAGTTGTGGAAAAAATAATGGTCAAGTGGGCTTAAAGACAGTGTTGCTATAATGCATTAGCAATACATAACAATGATTAGTAAAGTGTGCAAAAAACTAGTGATAGAGTGTTGATATGCATAGAGGGTCATAATAGTAATAAATGTTTATAACAGTGCTTTTAATAATGCTCCAAACATTGAGAATGCAAGATACCTGTAACGATGAACTTGATTTCGACTTGCTTGGCTGTCACTATTAACTTTAAGCTTATCTTTAAAACTTGATGCACGCTCACATTTTCCATCTGAAGCTCCATTGGCTATTGAAGGTAAAATTGTGTTTGCCTTCAATTCAGAATGCTTCCTTTTCATTCTTCTTTTTTCCAGGATTCTTATCAAGAAAGTAGTGCACAATCATTCTCTTCAACTTGACTCAAATGAGAATTTCTAGGCTTTAAAACATCTATTTCTTGATCTGACTTACCACATAATATAGGTGCATTCCCACTACTCAGGTGTTCTTCCAACTGGATCCATTTACAAGTAACAAAAACAATGAGTTAATTGCTAAGTAATGGAAAAAACTCAAAATTAAATGATCCCAGAAAAGAGTGATGAGTAATCATCAATGGATAGTTTCAATGAAATATAACAAGAAAAAAGAAAAGGCAGTGACAAATGAAAAATGACATATTCAAAGAGATAAACAGAGAGAACTAGAATAAAAAGAAGTAATAAAAATTTCATAAGTATATGCTTTATATAAACTCATGCACTCACCAATGATGTACGAACCTAATTAAACCTCTAAAATCCAAATGTTTGGATGTTGCTATGAAATAAGAAGTCTAGAATATTGTTCCCCTTGTTATTAAATTTCTCTAGCATACATATAAATCTACAAAGTCAACCATACTTGTTATTATACCAAATATTATTACAAAACATTACAATAAGAAAATAATCACCTTGCTCTCACACAACCATCACTGACACTTGCCTTGACTCGCTTGAGCTCCTTAGGCCCTAATGAAGAAGATGACTTTTCTTGAACATTCTTAGAAGATGAAACTTTTGTAGCTGCATTAAAACCAGCCAAGAACAATTGTTCTAAAGATGATTTCTATGATAGCTATAAGAGTTATTGCTGGAATTTTGACTTTAGACTAATAAGCCATAGCTTTTGACTAAAAGGTCAAGCCAAAATCCTATCAACGTCTGTGAATTTTTCAATTGATTGGCTGAAAAAGTCATGAAAACATCGCAAATCAATTCATTGAAAGTTACCTAAACCTACATTACATTACAATATAAAAGAAGTATAGAGAGATACATGTCTGTAATTATGTTCACTATTCATGATACACTTTCTTACAAATGTCTAAGAGTAATTATGTTCATTTGGCCTTTCTATATTTGTCTGTATTATGTTCACTTTCTTATCTATAAATCTAATTTGATGAACATGGTGATGCAGATTGGTTGATGAAAATGTTTAAGAATTAAAATATTTCTTAAAGTGAATGAGAAATAATATGGAATAAGAAGAAGGTGTTTTTGACCATTGAATCTATGTCATTGGTTTAGTTTGAGCTTCACTTGGTTTCGAGAATGGTTTAATATTCTCTACTTAACAAGGCCAACCACGTGAAGGTGGAAGCTCATTTGGCCCCTCCCCCCCCCCTAACATCACTCTAAATTCCCCATTAACATCTAATAACATTCATTCATTCATTCATCCATTTTTTAAATATAACATTCAATCATTATAATCACATGATAACATTCATTAACACATAAAATTTATTAACACACAACATTCATGAATAATTCATTAACACATAAAATTCATTAACACACAACATTCATGAATAATTCATTAACACATCATTCATCAACATTACTAGTACAAAATTACATCCATTAAGACAACGTTCTTTCATTAGCAAAAAATGTTAATTATAATCATTTGTTTTTGGGTTTCTTGTTGTTTTTTTAATGTAACTTCTAAGAGGAAGATCAATGTCCTCATCATTCCCCTCCTCTACTGATTCTAATCCCAACGCATGTCTCCTCCTCATCTATTCAGGAACAGGAGGCCGTTGCGCCAAAGGGGGGTCCGCTGCAATAACAACTACGTCATGAGTTAAATTCACACCATTTTATATTAGTGAATTACAAGTATTTAATTAAGTAAAAGAACTATAAATCAAAAATTTAATTTAAAAGAACAAAACATAGATTTTCTTTACCTGAATGTGCCACATGATCTACATGGTGATCACTCTGAACATCCTCCACTCATTCAGCATGACATTCTATATCCTCTAAAATATACATAAAAAAGGTTACACCAAGTTTAATTTAAGATGTTAAATTGTATTAATAATTACATAATTAATTTTAAATAGAAAATGAACACCTACATCAACACTACAATGCACATCAGGAGCTTCATCATGCGGCGTAGGATCTTTGTTACGATTAGGAGGTTGCATTGCAATGTCATGCATATTATTATCAAATAGATTGTTGCTCAAGTATTCAATTTCTAATATATATTTTTTGGCATATTTACCTGTTCACATGATGCAGGAAACTCTTGGGTTGGGCCAGTGGAAGCTTGGCATAGGCATTCAGCCACGGCTTGATAGCCTTCCTTGAAGGCAATTTTTTTGTGTTTTGTCGTGGCCTCTAAATTAAATTCAGAGCCCTGCATTTTTTGATTAAACAAAATTATTTGCATTTTATAAATAATTTTTTTCTAGAATTCATTTACTACTACTTACAATTTGTGCTTTAATTTTGGAATATCCACCAAAGCCATGTTTGTGCTACCCAATCTTTTGCAGCCTGGCCTTTGTTGCCTTTGATGTGTCCTGCAACCTATGAAAAGTTTGAAATATGTTAGATGATATAGATATAAAAATCACTAATTAGTGCATTATTACATTGTACTAGTAGTTAATACTATTGCATACCTTCTTCTCTCATTTGCTGGTGTAATTCCTCTTTGAGCATCCCCTTTCTCCTTTGCATCCAAAATGAACTCATTCCAATCCCTCACTGGAATAAAGGGAGGACGCTCGTACTTTGGGTTCTGGACAAGACTCCTTCTATATGAGTCCCTCACAGTCTTAAGATGTTTGACAGCTTTTTCTAAAATTTTCTTCTCCTCAAAAATATTACTACCAAACTCATGCTCTAAATCTTTAATGAGCTGATCTTTTAATTTTTTGTCTTGCAAGTTCCACCTTTTAAGAAAAAATACAAAATTGTTAGATAGAAAAATTAACTAAAGTTGTGTACCTTGAATATAGTAAAAGAAAAGGCCTGAATGAAAGGAAAAATACTATACCAATTAATGATATGAAATAAAAATAGTGGGATAGGGTTAGTTCACTTATGATGTTCCACCTTGTATGTATGGTGGGCCCGAATATCTTCAGTGTGAGGTCATAAAGCGTCTTATAAAATGAATCATTTCCTAAAAACAATGTCATGGGATCATCAATCCAAAACTTTTTATAAATAGGTAAATGCATATTACAATATTAAAAATAATAATTTAAAAGTACCTGGAAGCTTAGGACATTTTAAAGGCATCAATTCATTATCGTCAATCAACAATGACATCTGCATAACTCTTGTGCTAGATACACGGGTAGATCCAGGAAATGATGGTGAATTATCACCAATACATGTGCTCTAATCTATATCTGGCATAGCAGACAGTGTCGGTGTATCTCCTACTCCACAAAATTAATCCACTATGAGATGCACCCAAGATTAAAGTATAAATTATCAAATCATAATTAACACAAAACCAAATATAGAAAAATAAGGATTTACCAATCATAAACCATGAAGGCATCAATGTTTTCATGCCCCTTGTTGCCGACATTGCACTAGACAATCTTGGATGGATGTTCATCGACCTCCCAGGAGGAGTCTACTGCACTTGATCACCTAAACAATACATTGTTAGCAAAGACATTCTGAAATAATAAAAGTAAGAGTTAACTTAAGAAGTTTTTGAATGTTCCAAAGAAAAAATTCCTTGTAACTTGTCAACTTAAGGATTATTTTACCTGAGGCGGCTGAAGCTCTGCCAGTACTGACCTCACCATGATGTCCTTGACCAGGTACTTGAGTTTGCAAAAAATCCTGTAACAAGAACACATACATATTTTAGTTCACAACATAAAAGAGTATAAAATATAAACTTTTATTAATCTTTTGTTATAACTAAAGATTCATTACTGCTTACTTCATAAGAACGTGCTTGCGCCATCAATTCATATTGCCTCTTCAGCATCTCCTCGGTTGGATTTGCTTCTTCCAAAATGCTAATAATTTTTAAATTGACTTTTTTTAGTTTTTTCTTCACCATATTTATTAAATTAGGCATTTTTGAGATATCATCATCAGAAGGGGTAGCTATTGCCTCTATTGTTGTAGGTACTTTTTCCTTATCCTAAACATCAAATTGTGATAGGAATATCAGTAAAACTATCATAAAAACTTCAAAACACTAAATAATATAACATTTTTCAACTATCTAATTTGTACAATTTCAATAAGGTTTACTGTTGCTGAAGAATGTGGGGGAGAAGCATCCCCATGGCCTCTATCATGTGGGGGATCCATATCGTCCTGTGGCAAAGATTAAATATAAAAACTTCAGCAAACTGAAAGCAATAGACTTAACAAAAAAAACTTATTAATAAAATTGTATATAGTACTTACCACCCTCATGATAGTAACTTTGTTTGTATCTATGCGATTTAAATCGTAATCTATTAGCAGTTCTTTCCATGCACTTATTGATTTTATTGCATATACAAAAACTTGATTCCCCTCACGCACCTCAAATATGCAATCGGGTTGCTTATTAGTTGAGGAAGGTTGCATACTATTTATAAAACTCACAATATTACCTGTTGTTTTTCGTCTCCCATCAATGTACATAGCAAATCTTTTACTCTGACATTTTCTTTCCATTGTATATAATTTTTTGATAGTGCATACCTATGTGTGTGTGAATTTTGTACCTGATCTGTAGACACAACACTTCAGTAAAACATTAGAGGTTAGCAAAAATCAAAATCATGCAATGAATTGAAAGCTAAACTAACCAAATGATTTACTGCCTTCTAATAGGTGCGAGTATGATGTTCTCAGATTGTATCGAGATCAGTGACCTTTGTTAGGAATAAGGTGTCTCAACCTTGGATAATTCCTATTCTTATTATTTGTTTTATAAATGTATTTTTTTGCAAATAATATAATTAAGTGTGAGTGTACATGTCTAGTTGGCATGTTGATGTGTCACTCCACTTGATGTGTCGGCATCTTGTGCGTAAGGAGATCATGACTGAAACAGTCATGACAGATTCCTATGACGCGTAAGAACTATTTAAGGAATGTGCTACGACAGGTGTAAGAGCATCTTATGACTTGGGCCTATTTGGGCGCCCAAGAAGAAGTGCTTGGTGTGTGTAAGAGAATATGCCAAAAATAGGTTGGTATGATAGATTCTCTTACACTTCTCTTGTGACCGTTATTTTTGGTAGATTCTATGACAAGCTGTCATAGTCTATTCTAGGGATGGACGCCTATTCTTGGAATTGCATGTAACAACTGTGTACATGTGGCTTTGTGCATGGGTCTTAGTGGTTGTGCCTATTTTTGGGTCCAGAGGAGTCTATATATATGATGCTGCTCCTATGGGAGAGATATAACAAAATTTAAGTCTTGTTGGCTTTGTCTCTCATTTCCTGAAAGAACTTGCATTGCAAGTGTATTGTAATCTTTGTGTTGAAGATAATACATTGTGCGATTTTGGAGTGCTGGGGTTTTTTACCGAAAGGTTTTCCTCGGGGTATATCATTATGTCATTCTCTATTTTTCTATATGTATGGTATGTGGTTGCAATATCTTTGTTAAAGTAGTTAACGAATCTGAAATTGTAAGGATTTATAAGAATTTGCACAATACTCTCCTATAGAGATTAGCGTAGGAAGTTGTTTCCGCACCTGAGTTTCCTTACAAGTGGTATCAGAGCTTGATCAACTTTTGATCCTAGTTGTTGGGTAGGGTTTTTTGAGCTAATCTCAAGTTGAGTGGGAGTTTTTTGCAGAGCATTCTGAATCTTATTTGCAGATTGAGATGGCAAGTTCATCATATGGAAGAATGGAGGTGGAGAAATTTAATGGCACTAATTTCGAGTTGTGGAAACTCAAGATGGAAGACATGTTGGAAGATCATGACCTATGGGAAGTGACTTCAAGTGCTACAAGACCAGCAACTATAGCTCAAGCAGATTGGGATATCAAAGACCGTAAAGCTAAGGGTCTCATAAGACTCTGTTTAACCGATGCAGTTCTTCTGAATGTTCTAGATGAGAGAACTGCAAATAGTTTGTGGGAAAGACTTGCGGCCATGTATCAGGCCAAATCTCTGGTGAACAAGTTGTTCCTGAGGAAGAAGTTGTACTGTCTGCGAATGGAGGAAGGTGGATCCTTAACGGATCATTTAAATGCATTTAATCTGTTGGCTGCACAGTTGACATCAGCTGGTGTCAAGTTAGAGGAGGAGGATCGATGCTACACACTTTTGTGTTCTTTACCGAATTCATGGGACCATCTTGTGATAGCTCTCAAAAGCACTTTAGTCACCTTCAAAATGGATGATGTGGTGTCTTCGCTACTATCAGAGGAGATGCAGAGAAAGGCTTCCATTTTGGAAAAAGAAGCCCTTGTTGTTCGTGGGAGATCCACTGAAAGAAGGAAGAAAAATGATAATAAGTCTGATAATAAGGGTAGATCCAAATCCCATGGGAAGTCAAAGACTTCCAATAAGTCCAAGGCAAAATGTTGGAACTGTGATAAATATGGGCACTTCCGTAAAGACTGCAAAGAGCCGAAGAAGAAGAAGAAGAAAGGTTCAGATTCAGCTTCAGAAAGATCTCAAGAAGATGGCGATGCATTCATCGTAGCTTTGGCAGCCCATGCATCTGATGATGTGTGGTTGGTTGACTCAGGTGCATTTTTTCACATGACCTCTCATCGAAACTGGTTCTCAAAATATGAAGAGTTCGATGGTGGAAAGGTGTACTTGGGTGATGATTCTCACCTAAAGATAGTTGGACGCGGAAGGGTCACTATCAAATTTTCTGATGGACGAGTAAAGGGAATCAACAGAGTTATGCACATTCCGGGTTTGGCACGAAACCTATTATCTGTAACTATGCTAAATGATGTAGGTGTGCAAGTTGTTTTTTTGAAAGAAGGATGCAAGATGATAAGAGGATCGATACTAGGAGAGGTACCTTATTTCAACTAGATGCATGTATTCCTCTATGTAATAGTTCTTCATCCTCACCATCTGAACAAGCAGTGAAAAAGTCTGTGGCTATTGGTTCCGATGGTAGTGCAAATACTTTGGAAGGTAAGCTTCCTGCAGAAAAGACAATGTTGTGGCATATGAGATTTGGCCACATTGGTGAAAAGGGTCTCAGAACCCTGAAAAATAAAAATCTCGTTGAGGGGTTAAATGATTGCAATCTCGAGTTCGACTTTTGTAAACACTGTGTCTATGGTAAACAAAATCATGTTCAATTTTACTCTAGTTCTCACAAATCTTCTGATGTTTTGGATCTTATTCATTCTGATGTATTTGGTCCTGTAAAAGTTCCTTCAATCTCCAAGTCTGTATTTTTTGTATCTTTCATAGATGATTACAGTAGAAAGACATGGATTTATTTCCTTAAAATTAAGACACAAGTCTTTAGTCGGTTCAATAAATTTAAAGCTCTTGTAGAGAATCAGACTAGTAAGAAGATTAAGTGTGTGAGAACTGACAATGGTGGTGAGTTTTGCTCAGCAGAGTTTGAACAGTTCTGTAAAGAACAAGGTATCAAGAGGCATAAGACAACTCCTTATACCCCACAGCAAAATGGAGTTGTAGAGAGAATGAACAAGACATTGATGGAGAAGGCTAGGAGTATGCTTAGTGGAGCTGGTTTAGAACAAAGATTTTGGGTTGAAGCTGTGGCCACTGCTTGCTATCTGGTTAACAGATCTTCTACATCAGCCCTTGTTGGTAAGACACCCATGGAGGTGTGGTCTAATAAGAAGCCTTCAATTAGACATCTTCGTGTTTTTGGTTGTGAAGCTTATGCACATGTTCCAAAGGAGAAAAGATCTAAGTTGGAAAACAAAGCTGTTAAATGTATTTTCATCGGATACAGTGCTGGTGTGAAAGGATACAAGCTTTGGGATCCCGTGACTAGTAAGGTGTTGTATAGTAGAAATGTTATTTTCAGAGAGCTAACATCTTCTCCTATTGTGCTACAACCAGATGAAAAAGAAAAGGAAAAAGATGTTCAGTTGCCTCCTACCCCTGAGAAGACTGAACAGAGAGACCATATTGGATCTAAAGATAAGGAGAGCTCTAGCAACTCTGATAGTTCGAAAGAAGAGGAAGAACAACCTCAACCTCAACCCTTGAGGAGATCCACAAGAGAAAGAAAGCAACCAGAAAGGTTTGGTTATTCTATGTTAGATTCCAGTTGTGCCTTTGCTTTGATTACTAACACTGATGAGCCTAGATCTGTGAAAGAGGATTTGGGCATGGAAGATGCAGGTTCCTAGATTGAGGCTATGGATGATGAGATGACTTCATTGGAGAAAAACAAAACTTGGGACCTTGTACCTTTGCCTAAAGGGAGAAAATCTGTTAGCTGTAAATGGGTGTTCAAGAAGAAATTTTGTGCAGATGGCAGTGTTGAAAGGTATAAAGCTAGATTGGTTGCAAAGGGGTATTCACAGGTAGAGGGAATAGATTATGGTGAAATATTCTCTCCTGTTGCAAAGTTGACATCCATTAGATTTATGTTATCTCTTGCTGCATCATATGATTTAGAGATAGAACAGATGGATGTGAAGACAGCTTTCCTTCATGGTGAGTTGGAGGAAGAGATTTATAGGTCACAGCCTGAGCACTACATTGTTAAAGGTAAAAAATCCTTAGTTTGCAGATTAAAGAAATCTCTATATGGTTTGAAGCAATCTCCTAGGATGTGGTAGCTTAAGTTTGATGCCTTTGTGTTGTCAATTAGATTTGTAAGATCAAAATCAGATCATTGTGTTTATTTTAGAGTTGAAAATGATCACCTTCTTATTGTTGCATTATATGTTGATGATATGTTGCTATTTGGGAAGGGTAAGGGTATGATTTCTGATTTTAAATCTTAGTTGTCAGCACAGTTTGAGATGAAAGATCTTGGGGCAGTTAGGTACATCTTGGGTATGGAAATCCATAAAGACAAGTCTAACAAAAAACTTTGGTTGAGTCAGAGTAAGTATGTGAAGTCTGTGTTGGACAAGTTCAGCATGGTAGATTGTAGACCACTATGTGTTCCTATTTCTATGGGAACAAAGTTATCTGTAGATGATTGTCCAAAATCTTCTAGTGAGGTGGAGGACATGAGTAGAGTACATTATGCTAGTGCAGTTGGTAGTCTTATGTACGCTATGGTCTGTACTAGACCAGACATTGCCCAAGCAGTGGGAGTCCTGAGTCAGTTTATGGCTAATCCTGGATGGGTACATTGGGATGCAGTTAAGTGAGTATTCAGATATTTGAGGGGTACATCAGATTACTCCATATGTTATCATGGTAACTCTTTTGGATCTCTGCATTTAGTTTGTATTCGTGGGTTTGTGGATTCAGATTGGGTAGGTGATATTGACAGTAGGAGATCCACCAGTGCTAATGTGTTCACTATGTTTGGTGGTGCCATTAGTTGGATGAGTAAGCGACAACCTATGGTTGTTTTGTCCACTACAGAAGCTGAGTACATGGCTACTACTCATGCTTGTAAAGAATTCATTTGGCTTAGAAGATTGTGTTCTGATGTTGGTGTTGATGCAAAACAAATTACTATTTGGTGTGACAATCAGAGCGCTATTTGCCTTGCAAAGAATCTAACTTTCCATGCCAGAACGAAGCACATTGATGTGCAGTTTCACTTTGTGAGAGATATGGTGGAAGATGGAAAGGTAAATTTGGAGAAGGTAGATACTGTGAAGAATGTTGCAGATGCATTAACGAAACCAGTGGGCACTGAGAAGTTCAAATGGTGTTCAGAGTCTATGGGCCTTTTGGCCTATAGCAGTTAAAGTTCCTGTTATGTTCCTGTTGCTCTTACAAGGTGTTTGACAAGTGGGAGAATGTTAGGAATAAGGTGTCTCAACCTTGGATAATTCCTATTCTTATTATTTGTTTTGTAAATATATTTTTTTGCAAATAATGTAATTAAGTGTGAGTGTACATGTCTAGTTGGCATGTTGATGTATCGGCATCTTGTGCGTAAGGAGATCATGACTGAAACGGTCATGACGGATTCCTATGACGCGTAAGAACTATTTAAGGAATGTGCTATGACAGGTGTAAGAGCATCTTATGACTTGGGCCTATTTGGGTGCCCAAGAAGAAGTGGTTGGTGTGTGTAAGAGAATATGCCAAAAATAAGTTGGTATGATAGATTCTCTTACACTTCTCTTGTGACCGTTATTTTTGGCGGATTCTATGACAAGCTATCATAGTCTATTCTAGGGATGGATGCCTATTCTTGGGATTGCATGTAACAACTATGTACATGTGGCTTTGTGCATGGGTCTTGGTGGTTGTGCCTATTTTTGGGTCCAGAGGAGTCTATATATATGATGCTGCTCCTATGGGAGAGATATAACAAAATTTAAGTCTTGTTGGCTTTGTCTCTCATTTCCTGAAAGAACTTGCATTGCAAGTGTATTGTAATCTTTGTGTTGAAGATAATACATTGTGCAAGTTTTGGGGTGCTGGGTTTTTTTACTGAAAGGTTTTCCCCAAGGTATATCCTTGTGTCATTCTCCATTTTTCTATATGTATGGTATGTGGTTGCAATATCTTTGTTAAAGTAGTTAACGAATCTGAAATTGTAAGGATTTATAAGAATTTGCACAATACTCTCCTATAGAGATTAGTGTAGGAAGCTGTTTCCGCACCTGAGTTTCCTTACAACCTTGACGACACCTAAATAAAAGATTTGAATGCAAAAGTGATATGAAATATGAATGCAATTAATCTATGTTTTAGATTTTATGATGCAATAAGAATGATAAACTGATATGAATCTATGATATGTAAAAATTGATATGCTATGATATGCTAAATGATCTAACAAATGATATGAAAATGAATCTAAATGAATGTAAAAACCAAATTGATCTCACAATAGCCTTGATTCACAATAAGCTTTGATTCTCCAAATTCCAATTCTTCAAAATAGTTGTGCAAGTCGTAGACGATTTGGGCAGAGTAAGCTTGCAAAATTATGAGATGAATTATGAAGAGCTGAGCCTTGATTTATAGAAATTTAGGGCTTTGGAGATGCATGGAAGAAAGCCATAAATCACTCAAATAAACTCAACTTGATTTTTGAGTTATCTGATTATAAAGGATAATTAACTCACAAAAATATGCAAATCATGCAAATATAGCTTTTTAACTCAAATTAGAAGTTTAGATCAACTTTAAAACTCAAAAATGATGTTGAGTTCCAAAAAGTCAATAACTTGCATCGATTTTCTGATTTAGAGTTTAACTACTCTTTGATTGTGCACATGGATAATTATGAATTAATAAATAAATAAAGTGATTTATTCTCAACTTAACTGATTTTGAAAAATAAAACAATTGATTTATGGGTTAATCAATCATTTAATCAAACTTTTATTCAAAAATAATATCATCAAATATGACAACTTGCTTTAATTAATTAAATAAGGATTTAATCAATTAATGATAGGAATTTTGATTTATTGTCAAATTTAAATAATAATACTTAGGAATAAATACAATTAAATTCAATTAAATAATTAAGTGGCAAAATTAAATCTAATTAATTAAATATTGAGAATATTCAATTAATCAAACTTTAGGATAAATAGGATTTATCGCTAAATAATCATTAAATTAAAGATAATTATGATAATTAGGAATATTGCTAGGAATATTCCCCGATGCAAAATTTGAGATAATCAATTAGGATTCGATGATGTGTCGATGTGTCTTAGGTTAGGACTTCGATGTCGATTTCGTTCGATGTGTCGATATAGGAGGTTAATGAACTTATAGCCCATTTTTGGGGTATTACATTTTGCCCCTCTTTGAATTATTGTGCAAAGCGTAGTGGTTCAGAGATAGTCTGTGTTTGATAAAGATATGGAACTGATTTGAAAGATTAATCGATCTCAAGATAGAAACCAATTGAAAGATATGATGATGTTAGGTCCTGAATGACCAAAGATAATGTTCACTATAGAAACGATGAACCAATGAAACAAAGGCATCAAAACACCTGATTTCGAACCTTATGATTGAGAAGAAGTGAGTGATCGATTCCAGACTTGATTGTCTTTAGAAGAATCACATAGGTATCACATCTGAACCCTTCAGTTACTGAAGAACCAAGGGAATAACACTAATGAACTGATGGCTGTGAAAAATTAATACAATTTACAACATTAGGAGAATATTAGATTGATATGGATTTCAATGAATCTGATATGCCCCAAGCGATGATAGATTTTCCCCGAGTGATGAGGACTTTTTGATGAATCAGCAACTAGATGTGGTTGTTGTCTTGATTACTGATGAAAGATATGATTACAGATTTTGAATGATGTGCAATACCATGCCCCCTTCGGGATTAAAATTGAAATCTGACAAGAAAAGTCAGCGTTGATAGTTCAGAAGCATGCTAATTGATTGGAAAAATGGTTAAACACGTTTGAAAATGCATTCTGCATCGTTTGGAGGTCCAGAAGACCAAGTTTGACTAGGTTTGACCATGAGTTGACCATAGGTGACCAAGTTGAAATTTTGATAGTTTGATGTAAGATAATCAGTTAAGTTGAATTCTAGATTTCTGTGATGAGGGAAGGTTGATTATGCAAACAGTAGACCGTCCTGGGCCCAAAAATTTTAAATTGCAATTTTGACATAATAAACAATCTCGGATTTGAATTTTGATCCCAAAAATGGATTCAGAACGTCGAAATTAGCCAAGGGTGCAATTTTCATGGAAAACGGAGCACTTTTGAAAATTAGGTCAAAAGCTATATAAAGGTCAGAATGGTCATTTTCAAATCATTTCAACCATTTGACTTTGGAGATCTTGTGGAGCCCTCTAAGCAAGAAAATGGTAGAACAGCGAGAACCAAAGGTACCTGTGAGTTCGCATCGATTTGACCGTAGTCAGAGACATGATAGACCTCGACAGTATGGACATCCAGTATGTGGACCTATGTCCCCCTCTGAAAATTCAAATTTTTCATGTTTTATAGCATTTTTGAATTTTTCCATATGCATTTTTAGTTTCGAATTTCGCATGTTTGAAAACTCATACGAGTCCCATCCCAGACTTGTACGCCATTCCATTTGCATTTGCTTTGTCATTTCATGCATAACCCAGTGTCGTATGAAGGGGACCCGCGTGTCGTACGACATTTCATCGAGTCCTTGAAAACTCGTATGATACTGAATCCAGTGTCGTATGACCATGGATTGTCATATGGGCTATTGTAGAGTGTCGTACGACTTTCGGTGCCAGTCTGGACTGTCATATGAAAAACAGTGAGCTTAAAACTAATTTTTAGGGCCAAATTTTGACTTTTTTGATTTCTGATGCTGATAGCTGACCTCTTAACCTACCTTTTGAAGGCTGAGAGAGCTGGATTGATCATGAGATGTCATTCTCTTCCTGCTTTATTAACTGTACGATGTAAGATTTTCAATAGATTCTTATTAGATGCCTCTGCTTGTCCATTCCATTGAGGATAGTAGATAGAAGACCAATGTTGTGTGATCTTGAATTTGGCACATAGATCATCTAGGTCTTTGTTCTTGAATTGTCCACCATTATCTATGATTATGGAATGAGGTATCCCATATCTACATATGATATAATTCAATATGAACATAGATATTTTCTTTCCAGTTACCTGTGTCAAAGGGACTACTTCTACCCATTTTGTAAAATAATTTGTAGCTGTGATTATATGGGTATGTCCATTAGAAGAATGAGGATGAATCATCCCGATAAGATCAAATGCCCATTGATGGAAAGGCCATTGTGTAGTAAAGGGAATTAGATCTCTCCCTGGAGCATGAATTAAGTTGTCATGCACTTGGCATTTTTGACAATTCTTAGCAAATTTGATAGACTCTTTCTCCATTTCAGGCCAATAGTACCCAGCCCTAATAAGTTTTTGAGCTAGTGTTAAACCGTTCGAGTGTGACCCAAAAATACCATCATGGACTTCCTCTAATGCATGTTGAGACTCTTCCCGTTCTAAACATCTAAGTAGCATACCATCTAGACCTCGTTTGTACAGATCATGACCAATGATGACATATCGGGAGGCATTACGGATAAGGTATCTCTTCTCATGGTGGTTGAAGGTATCAAGAATGATTTGGTCTTGGAGATAAGAAAATAGGTTTTCATATCTGGATGAATCATGACCTACAATAGTGCAGATCATGCGGGTTTCAGGGGAATTGTATGCAGGATAAGATAGTGCTTCCACCAGGAACTCGTAGTGTAGCTCATGTTCAGGCTGTTGTAATAAAGTAGATAGTGTTGCCATTGCATCGGCCGCCTTGTTCTTTGTTCTAGGTATCTGTTCAAATGTGATAGATATAAAATAATTCTTTAAATCATCTACCATTCTTTTGTAAGGAATGAGCTTTTCATCTTTAGTTTGGTACACATCATTGACTTGATGAATAACAAGTTGAGAGTCTCCATGAATGTGTGGCTCTGTTACTCTCCATTCAATTGTTATTTTCATACCATTCAAAAGGGCTTCATATTCAACAATATTGTTTATGCAAGGGAACTTTAGTCTGAATACTTTTGGAATTGAGTATCCTTGAGGAGTTATGAACAATATGCCTGCTCCAGATCCATTCTATGTATAGGAGCCATCAAAGAATAACTGTCATTCTCTAGAAGAAAGAGTCATGATAGAGGAATCTAGAAATTCCATTTGCATTGGTGTATTATCAATCATAGGTGCATCTGCTAATTGATCAGCAATAACCTACCCTTTGATAGCTTTTCATTCCACATATTCAATGTCAAATTCACTTAAGAGCATAACCCATTTAGCTAATCTACCTGTGAGGGCAGCTTTGCTTAGGAGGTACTTGAGCGGATCAATCTTAGCTACCAATTGTGTGGTATGAGCTAACATGTAATGTCTTAGTTTCTGTGATGCAAAGATCACAACTAGACAAGCTTTCTCGATCATTAAATAGTTCTTCTCATATGCAACCAATGTTCTACTGATATAGTATATAGCTCTTTCCTTTTTGTTCTCATCGTGTTGTGCTAGCAATGCCCCCAGTGATGTATCTGTTGTGGAGACATATAAGATCAATGGCTTCCCATGAATAGGAGGCATCAGGATAGGCAGATTTGATAGATACTTCTTGATATGGTTAAAGTTGTTGTCACATTCTTTATTCCATGCAAATGTCACACCTTTATGTAATGTTTTTGTAAAAGGATGTGATATGTCCGCTAGCTATGATATGAATTTTCTGATAGATTGTACTCTCCCTTGTAAGGTTCTCACTTGACTGATATTCTTGGGAGGTTGCATCTCTATTATAGTCTTGACTTTAGCTGGATCAACTTCAATGCCCTTCTTTGAAACTATGTATCCTAAGAGCTTTCCAGAAGTGACACCAAAAGCACACTTCTTAGGATTTAGTCAGAGACTAAACTTTTCCATTTTGTCTAGGATCATGCTCAAGTCCTTTAGATGTTCAGTTCTAATCATAGATTTTGTTAAAGTATCATCAACATAATCTTCCATGGTTCGATGCATCATGTCATGGAAAATAGATGTCATGGCTCTTTGATATGTAGCACCAACATTTTTAAGCCCAAATGGCATGACATTCCAACAGAAGGTGCCCCATGCACATGTGAAAGCAGTTTTCTCTTGATCCTCTGAAGCAATTTTTATTTTATTATATCCAGAGAAACCATCCATTAAGGAATACATCTCGAAACCCGCAGTCATGTCCACTATCATATCAATGTTAGGTAGTGGAAAATCATCCTTAGGGCACACTCTATTCACATCTCTAAAGTCTATGCACACTCTAATTGAACCATCTGGTTTAGAAATAGGTACAATATTAGAGATCCACTCTGCATAGTCAATAAGTCAGATGAATCTAGCATTTAGGAGCTTCTCTAATTCAGCTTTTACCAAGAGTGCAACATGAGGATGCATCTTTCTCAATTTTTGCTTGACAGGTTTTACATTAGGAGCTATAGATAAATGGTGCATGATAAGATTAGGATCCAACCTTGGCATATCTGAATATTTCCATGCAAAGTTGATCTTCTTCTCTATTAGGAATGTTGTAAATTTTTGCTTGTCTTCTTCTGATAATGATTGTGCTACATGTACCAATTGTGGTTCCTCTGTTGTACCCAAATTGATAGATTGAGTGGGCTCAATTAGAACTAGAGATCTGTCCTGTAAATGACTCAGAAGGACATCAAATATCTCATCCTTAGGTGCCTCAGAGAGGTTTTCACCTTCGGATACATCTTTTATTTTTACTTTTGTAGGTTCTGAGACTGCCACAAATTGGTTTTCACCCTCAGAACTCTTTTTCTTTTTCTTTTTATTCTTATTTTTCTGACTAAGATATTTGATGTCTGACTCGATCATGCTAATGCTTGGTTCACTGATGGAAGTACTCATAGGCTCAATTTCATTTAGGTAGCAAGTAAGGGCATAGTCATTCGGGAAGGTATAAATACCATGGCTTGGATTTGTGGAGGTTTGATCAATAAGTTATGGATATTGGATAGTCAAAGTGGGGAAAGATTGGGAGATAGTGTTTATGGATATGGATTTGTCATCATTGGTCCTAACCCAATGCTTGAGTTCAAAGGTGATATTAAAACTTAAGACATTCAATTTGTGAATAGGCTCAATGTCATCGTGGGAGTCCAATTCAGCCATAGGTGGATCAGACTCGATAGGTTCGTTATTTCACTCTAGACTTACATTGGGATTAGGTGCATATTGGTGAATAACATCAACATGTTTCTCTATGATAAGCTCATCTAGTTCTGGAATGGCTCCCCATTCATAGTCATTAGATTCATCTTCTGATTCAGGATCTCTAGGAAATCTTAGAACATGAGTAAAGTCAGGGTGAATACCCCAAGAAGGGTTACCCTCAGATTCTGATTTGAATTCATACTCATGGGAATCTGTCGCTGAATCACTACCACCTCCCTCTTCTTGATTGTTTTTGAGATTACCTAGTTCTTGTGTTGCAACTATCTCTTGATTGATAGTAGGTTCTTGTGTTTCTACTACATTAATTCTTTTGATTGGATCATCTTTATCATCAAGAAGGTCTTTGATCTCTTTTGGCAATTTTTCATAGGGGATGAGTTCTGAGCTATCTGAATCACTATCTGATGGTTTTGTTCCTTCTTTCTTAAGAAGAGGTTCTCTTGGTGCAATCTTCTCTATGACATGAGAGCAATTACCTTTGAGGTGATAGGGTTTCTTCTTAAAGCCTAGGCCAACAATATTCTTATTTTCTCTACCAGTATGTGGGAGAGGTGCCTCAAGAACTTTTCCTCTGATTCCTAGAGGTCCTTTACCTGAATATCCCATCTTAGCTATTAATTTATCTCCTGTACCATATGACTTAGAAGGGAGTTTGGATACTGTAGAGTCACTAGTTTGAACAACTTGAGATTCAGGTTCATCTTTGTATAGCCATGGTAGCACAGCTTCATCCTCTTGAAACTCTTGCTTGGATACTTGTTCTACTACAAAATTATTTTTATATGCTTCAAGAGGTTCTTTAGAGTCTGGTTTGGATTGTTTCAAAGATTTCCCATAAGACTTAGGTGAGATAGGGAGAGATGTCAAAGATAAGACTGGCTTGATAGTATATTCTCCCATACTATTTTCTTTGATATTAACCTCTTTTGCAAGATCTTCCATTTTAGATGTGGATGCTTCTTTAGTTGGTTCAATGGAAGATTCTTTGTTATTAGGCACAAGCTTATCTGCACTTTCCTTCAAGGTGTTGCAAGTTGTATTCATATTTGTGAGGATAGTAACCTCTACTCCTTCATAAGGAAACTTCAAACATTGATGGCATGTAGAAGGAATAGCTTGCATTTCATGTATCCATGGTCTCCCTAGAAGAATTTTGTAGGCCAAAGATAGATCAAGAACTTGACATATAGTATCTCGGATAACTGGACCTGCTCTGATGGGTAAAACAATGGTGCCTTTAGAAGTTCTTTCTTGTTCATCATAGGCTTTTATGGTGATCTTCTTTCGAGAATCAATAGCCAATTCTGAAAATCCCAATTATGTGATCAAGCTGTAAGAACAAATGTTTAGGCCAGTGCCCCCATCTATCAACACACATTTGACTCTACGATTCTAGATCAAGACCTCTATATGCAAAGGCTGATTATGTGGGTGACTCAAGGAGTTGTCATCTTCCTCTGAAAAGGAGATATATTGCAGAGATGTAAGATGTCCAACCATAGTCTGGAACCTGTCTAAATCAAGGTCATCAGGAACATTGGAACCGAGCAAAGCTTTGTCTAGGATAGCTCTATGAGCTAGAGAGATCCAAAGCAACTCAAACATAGAGATTTTGGCATTAGTGTGCTGGAGTTGTTGAACAATGCTATAAGATGTAGGCCTCGTATCCTTTGGATTGGAAGATTTGGAAGTAGTCTTCTGTTTGGAAGCAGATGAAAGCTTAAAGGGTATCTTAGGGACATTAGATGAATCTCGGATTTGTCCTTTTAGATGTGCTTTGGCTTGTGATCGAGTAATTGCATTGGTGGATTGATTTTGTCTATCTCTTCTTACAATTGTGATGACATTGCAAATTTTAGAGAGACATGGTTCAACCATATTGATGACGACATTATTTCCAAGGTAGGCATAGTTGACTTTTGCCCCCATATTAGGCTGAGAAGTTGAAACTCCTTGACCATGTTGCGGAAATGGTTCTGTAAATGTCGTATGATTGTTATTGCTCTTAGGATTGTCAACTATGATGTCTCCACTATCGATCAGATCTTGAATGGTGTGTTTCAATCAGAAGCAGTTATTCATTTTGTGAACATTACCTCGATGGAAATCAAAGAATTCATTTTCTCTCCACCATTTTGGCTTAGGCTCAGAATCAGGTGGTCAAATTTCTGGCAAAGAGATGATGTTATTAGCCAGTAGAGTTTTCATAGCTGATTCTAAAGATTCTCCAAGAGGAGTGAACTTTCGATGTTTATCCCAAGATTTGTATTCTAGCTTCTTTTGAAATGGTTTAGATGACTTTTGTTCTAAAGCTTTAATGGCTTGGGAACCAAGAGTTAGGTTGTAGGCTGGTGCCTTTGATGGGGCATGGATAGTGTCAACAACACCATCTGTGATGATGCCTTTATTCTTGTTCCAATTTTTTTTCTTGTCTTTAGAACTGGATCCTGATTCGTACTTGTCATTTTGAAGTGTGATTTCTCCTTTTTTCACAAGCACTTTTTTTATTTTGATAGTATTGTCCACCATCTTATCAAAAGATGTATGATCTTGCATTTGTAGAGGATAATTGATTTCTGGAACAAGGTTATTGATGAAGATTTCCAGCTTTTCTATTTCTGGAATAGGTATGCCATATAGAGAAAACTTCTTCCTCCATCTCTTGAGAAATGTTAGGAATGGTTCCCTTGGATATTGCTTGAGATTATAAATATCAATCATGGTGACTGGATGTTGAATATTGTAGGAGTATTGCTGATAAAACAATTTGATCAACTCCTCAAAATTTTTTATAGTAGAAGGCAGTCTAGAGAACCAGTGGATGGCTGCTCCCCCTAGAGATTGAGGGAAGAGACGCATCAGATAGGTTGGTTCATGCATGAACTCCATTGATTGGGTATAGAATTCTCTAACATGGTCTTGAGGGTCAGAGTGTCTATCATACTTATCATACTTGGGCATCTCCACTCATTTTAGAAATGGTGGCATATACAAGTCTTTGTCAAAAGGAAAAGGGCATAGAGCTTCCATGGAGAACTCCTTGGGTTCCTTTTCTTTCTCAAGGCTATTAAGTTTGACTTGCATGGCATGCATCTATTTCATAATAGCTGTGAGTGGAGTTTCTTCCTCATGTGTAATGATATTTTCCACATTAAAGTTGGGAGGAAGTTTAGCTCCTTGATGAGCCAATTGTAAAAAGTATGCTTCTCTGTCTTCTTTCAAGAAATACTTCATCATTCATTTGAAGTTATCATCATTTTGATATTGAGAAATTTCTTCAGGTGTGAGTTCTTGATCTACACCATGTTGAGATTGAGTTCTTTGAGAGCCAAAGTTTGTCCCTGCTTGAGACATGGTAGGAGTTTGTGGACTCCCTGGAATAGATTGATGTAGGGTTTGTTGGGTACCTCTGTGAGTTGATGGAGGAGGAATGTAACCAATTTTTAATCGAAAGTTTCCAAGACCATCATCCTCATAAAGACCAGAATTGATGAGTTTCTCAAGAGTTGGACCCCTGGTAGTGATTATAGGTAAGGTCTGGGATGCTTCTCCAGATTTCTTGTGTGAGGAAGCTCTAGTTTCCACCATCAACTTTGAGTGAAACAAAAGAATAAGATCCAGATGACTGAAGAATGAATTGAATCAAGATGATCAGATGATGCAACCTTGTCAAGGTTTGATTGATTTGAAGATTTGATTAGACATGGGTGAAGGATACTGTGCCTTGGATGTATGGGTAGATTGCCCAAAAGATAGCATACAAGATATCACAACACTTAGTCATTTTGATGATTGATTGAAGATTGATAGTTATGACAAGGTTTTGACACAAGATGATAAAGACTCAAATCGATTAAACAGAAGACTAGATCATATTCAAAAGACCACTTTAGCAAAATGATTGGATTCTCAATAGCTACTGCTATGTTCCTAACACAGTGATTTGTTTGACAGATTCTGGAAATAGGCTGAAAAAGCTAAATATCTGGCAATTCTGACAACTTTCAAAATTTTCCCAAATGAGACTCTACAGACTCATATGACAGTGGGTATGCTATGAAACGACAGTTGAAAAGCTCATACGATAGTTGCAAAACTTGTACGACAATGGGTATGATATCAAATGACAGTTGAAAAGCTCGCACGACAGTTGCTAGCAGGATTTGACTTTCAGAATTTGACTGGTAGAAAGACTCGTACGACACTGGGTTCTCTATCATATGACAGATGGGCAGTATTAAAATGACACTTGATAGAAACTCGTATGACTTTCAGACCTCTTGAGATGACTTTTGACTCTAGAAAAGAATTTTACTTCAGATTTTGCAAATTTTGAGTTTTCAGATTCGGATTGTTTGCAAATTTCAATGTCTAGATTCAAGGATTGTAACAGATTTGTTTATTTTCAATAATGAAATAGATAAACAAGCACACAAAATAGCAAGCAAGTGATTTCAAGCATGTCTGAAAATAATGAACAAGGGTAAAAGCAACCTTGCGCATGAACAATCAAGTGATTTTATTCGTTCTAATCCTCAGAAGCGCTAATTGTGTATGTTCCAAAAATGTTTTGCAATAATGCACATATACCCTAGAAAATGAAAATTTGGCCTTGCTAGGGTTTTTAGTAATGGTTTGACTCTACAACTTTTATGATCCAAAGGGGTGAACTCCAATCCAAGCGCACCAGGGTTTTGACACAGTCTGAGAACTTAATCTTCAGGATATGCTAGGGAGATCTGACAACCCAACAATGAACCACACCTGTGAAGATTTCTTCCACAAGGACATTTATATAGTGGCTATCACTACCATGGTGAAAATGGCTATTACCGCTTGAGGTTCCATCAACACAGTTTGCCCTGTGAAGGGAGTGTCTGCTACGGTTAACCCTCTCTAAAGGTGACTCACAATAGTATACCACAAGGGGACTTGGCTCCAGATTCAAGAATTTGGGTTTCTGGTACTATCCAAAAAGGAAGTAGAGAATAATCCCCTAGCTGCTTCACTTTTAACCCAAACAAAGTAGATAGATTAATCTGACATGCTAAGATGAAGATTATCTCACTAAGGTCTATGATATCAACCCCACGTGATCTATCAACCTCTCCGGAGAGAGAATGTATCAATCAATAAGGGAAGACGCATGGACCAAGTAGAATGTGAGATGCACTAAGTATCCTCCCTACCTACAAGGATTCTATCATCAAGAAGGATTTCACTAGGAATCCAATCTCTCAAGAACCACAAATAGTGTTCATAGGGCCTAATTACTATGTTTTCACAGATATATCAGGAAGCAATTCTATCCAAAAGCATTCAAAAGCACAAAAAGGTGGTACACTTAATGCTCCAAATAAATGTGAGGTGAGTCCACAAAGTGGTGCATTTAACTCCTCACACAAATTTAAAAGCAAGTCCACACCCTAGAATACTAATGAGATCTGAAAAGCACAAAATGGGAAAGAACTAGTGGAACAATTAACGCTCTTTCTAAGTAGACCCCTCCCCTGAATATGGCACTGACCTTGCAACCATGGGGTGAAAACAAGGAGTGAGTAAGAATAAGCGAGTCCAATATCCCAATTTTGCTAATAAGATCAATCAAAAATATCCTAAGACTGCTTATCAATACTTAAGGTGTTACAACCTAGTATTCAATTATGCAAATTTGAAGAAAAGCATGCAAAGAAAACACTCAAGCCAAACACATGAGAGATTCATTTTAGGATCCAAATTGAAATATTATCAGATTAAGGAGAATACTTAGAATCCTCACAATGCGCTTAGTAGATGTTTACCTGCTTTTAGCAATTCTTGCACTTTTTCCAATCAAAACCAACAAGAGTCAATCAAAAATAGAGAATTTCAATTGTTAAGATTAGCCGTTAGTCAAAATCTGAAAACTAAATATGACAAACTACCCTGAAATATAAAATGACAGTTGAAATCTGATGCCAAAACTCATACGATAGTGGGTTTGTTACCAGATGGCAGTCTTAAACTCGTACGACACTGGGTGTGCTCCCAGATGACAGTCCAGAAACTCGTACGACACTGGGTGTGTTGTGAAATGACAGTTGAACTTTCAAATGATAGTGTGTACTGCACGGCACGATCCTTGATTTGATAGACTATCGTACGATAGTGGGTACAGTGTGAAACAACTTTTGTCAGAAACTCGTACGAAGATTATATAGACAAAAAATTAAAAATCATAGTTTTGCACAAAAATTGAGGAGAAAAAGATAGAAATTGATAGAAATTGAATTGGAAACCCATTTCAGGGCCCCACGGTGGGTGGCAGAAATGGTTGTGTGAATTTTGTACCTAATCTATAGACACAACACTTCAGTAAAACATTAGAGGTTAGCAAAAATTGAAATCATGCAATGAATTGAAAGCTAAACTAACCAGGTGATTTACTATCTTCTAATAGGTGCGAGTATGATGTTCTCAGATTGTATTGAGATCAGTGACCTTGACGACACCTAAATGGAGGATTTGAATGCAAAAGTGATATGAAATATGAATGCAATTAATCTATGTTTTGGATTTTATGATGCAATAAGAATGATAAACTGATATGAATATATGATATGTAAAAACTGATATGCTATGATATGTTAAATGATCTAACAAATGATATGAAAATGAATCTAAATGAATGTAAAAACCAAATTGATCTCACAATAGCCTTGATTCGCAATAAGCTTTGATTCTCCAAATTCCAATTCTTCAAAATAGTTGTGCAAGTCGTAGATGATTTGGGTAGAGTAAGCTCGCAAAATTACGAGATGAATTATGAAGAGCTGAGCCTTGATTTATAGAAATCTAGGGCTTTGGGGATGCATGGAAGAAAGCCATAAATCACTCAAATAAACTCAACTTGATTTTTGAGTTATCTAATTATAAAGGATAATTAACTCACAAAAACATGCAAATCATGCAAAAATATCTTTTTCACTCAAATTAGAAGTTTAGATCAACTTTAAAACTCAAAAATGATGTTGAGTTCCAAAAAGTCAATAACTTGCATTGATTTTCTGATTTGGAGTTTAACTACTCTTTGATTGTGTACATGGATAATTATGAATTAATAAATAAATAAAGTGATTTATTCTCAACTTAACTGATTTTGAAAAATAAAACAATTGATTTGTGGGTTAATCAATCATTTAATCAAACTTTTATTCAAAAATAATATCATCAAATATGACAACTTGCTTTAATTGATTAAATAAGGATTTAATCAATTAATGATAGGAATTTTGATTTATTGTCAAATTTAAATAATAATACTTAGGAATAAATACAATTAAATTCAATTAAATAATTAAGTGGCAGAATTAAATCTAATTAATTAAATATTGAGAATATTCAATTAATCAAACTTTAGGATAAATAGGATTTATTGCCAAATAATCATTAAATTAAAGATAATTATGATAATTAGGAATATTGCTAGGAATATTCCCCGATGCAGAATTTGAGATAATCAATTAGGATTCGATGATGTGCCGATGTGCCTTAGGTTAGGACTTCGATGTCGATTTTGTTTGATGTGTCGATATAGGAGGTTAATGAACTTATAGCCCATTTTTGAGGTATTACAACCTACGCATACTTTTTTTACATTGAAAAATCTGCATCCAATCATTTTAATTGTAACAAGGACTGGCATACTTCATCAATTCAACAACTTTTTTGTAACATACCTTTATCCCATCCATGGAAAATAGGCCCAAACCATGTAATGAGGATGGAGCTATGTGATATATCCTTCATTAACACAAAAATCAGTGTTAATTGGAGGTAGCTCATTGGGTACCCATTCTTTCTCAATATGTGTGTACTGAAAGGGAACCTTGATGTCGCCTTTGGTCTCATCATCATAAGAACATGACCCCCCTTTAGCAAGGAAAAATTGCATGCGTTTATTAAAAAAATTTCTAATCTTTTGACCTCTAGTTGATGTCCCCATTTTAGTCGTACTACATGTAGAACTTTCATATACCATTCCCTCATTCGATGTAGATAGATCTGACAAGTACCTATTTGGTGGGTCCTACAATCCATCAAATGAGATATTGTGACATCCCCGCTTCAAATAGAATTTTGATAAAAATTAAATAATATATATAGAATAATCAAGTCATGACCCATACGTATGGCTCTTCTTTGTCTATATGTGGGAGATATAAAATGTACTAAGTTGAAACTGATTATATAATTATATGTCTATATGGTTCTTCTTTGTCTATATATACATTATATTATTATATAATATATCTATTTATAACATATGTGCCTAGTGATAAACAAGAAGAATATAAGAAAATTATGTCTATTTATTGACTTGTACCTACTGATCCATGTCACTGTGCAAGATCCTCGCCATAGGGATTTGACTAGTCAGAATAATATCCTAGTAACTCAAGGATTGGACACCCTTTGACAGTGATTCATTGCTCAAAATCATCATATATCTACTTAGAACATCATGCTAGACTTCATTAAATGTATCAATCCAGGAACATGAACTTGAGATGATGGCTGCAAAGTTTATGCTTTAGTTCTTTCAAGAGTCATCACTACTAAAGTAAAAGCTAGTTTTACAGGAGATTTATACTTAGAAACTGAAACTACAAATTAACTCATAACTTAAAAGAAAAGCTTAGCAGGAAATAGACAATGCTTCAAAAGTAAACCTATTCTGCAGGAAATAGTCAATGGTTCTATTACCAATGGTTGCAGGAGCAACAGTGCTTATCAACTTCAAAGAAACTTAACTGAATCCTACTTAACATAAATAGGGAATTCACCTCCCATGTGGGCCCCCATGGAAGTGTGAATGATTTACAACTCAGAGTTTGAAATCTGGAACTATCATATATTCATTTAACAAAACATAAGTACAATATGGAATATCAAAGTATTCACTTTGTTGCTGAATTACAGTATGAATTCCTCAAAACATCTAACTAGCTCGGAATCATAAGTTCTAGCTTATTTAAAAGCAACTAAGAAAAATAGAACACCTAAAAACTAGGTCCTTCATTACATAGCACAACAACTTCAATTATAAGAATGACAGCATCATTTATGCAAGAGGATAAGCCATATTTAGTGCTTCAAGAATATAGGAACATTCGATAACCAGATTGACTTGGTCTGAACTAGCAACTGCAAAGTTATGGAAGTAGTGGAGCCATGATAAAACCTAAAATAGTTACTCACCTTAAAAGACCCACTCATCCTTGAGTCTGTGCTCCTTGCTGACTTATTCCTCTCCTACAAAAGGTTAGCATACCAGAATCCACACACAAATCCAAGGCAAAGATTATAATAAGTTTTCCTATTTCAATGTATCCTCGTCACACGGCTGTAGGAACACTACCCATTAAAACTAGAGAAGAGAAATACCAAATTTTATCACAATATCTATTAGTCTATACATATATATTCAATCTTGTCCTTAGTTCCAAAAGTATCAAATATACATATGGTTAAAGCATAGAAACATAAAAGTCTACATAATGTTTATGAAAAACCATAAGATATTTAAGTCTGGATTCAGAAAATCATAAACAAAACATCCCATAAACTTGACTCATCATTCCCCCTAGCTTAGCTATTTGCTGGTCCCGTAGCAAATAAATTCTTCAACCTGACTGTCAATATGTAATCAGCATTTTTCCTTTGCTCAGTACCTCCTTCTGCAAGACTCCAATAGAATCCCTTTGTTTCTCTATGTTTCTTTCCCCTGTCCTTCTCCTTCTTCATATCAAAACTATCCAAATTTTTTGAGTTTGCAAGGAGAGGAGACATCAGTAATGGAGGCTGAAAGGTTAGTGGAATCCAGAAACTTTCCTACTCTCTTCCCAAGGAAATATACCAAAGGGCGCACTGGTTTGCCATAGCAAAGTTGAGGGGTGAATGTAGTTCTCTATTTCTCAGCTCCCTAGATAAATTGTTCAAGCACCACTTAATGGCATTTCTAGCCTCAGGTAATTCAGAATCTACCAACTATTCATATGCATTAAATACTTCATTTCTCAATGGATAGATGACTTTGCTACCTGATTTAGAGGGGGCAATTCTTAACCAATTATAATATAGTAAGTTCAAGGATCTTTGGCTTCAGGTCTTAGATACAAGGTAATTTCTAGCTCCAAATCCCTATACACTTTGGCTTGAGTATCCCAACTAATTTCATTCTATACCCAGGACATAAGGGCTCTGAGCTAAATATCTCCAACATGAAGTAAGGGATTCCAAACTCGGTCATTTGGGACTACTAGGTTGTGGAGATAGAGTTCACATAATAGATTTTGAATGGCTGCAGGAGAGTTATGGAAGGCTTGAGAAAACTGAGTAGGCTCTTGTAATGAGGGAGATTTGTCCTGCATAATGCAGGTCATCTGATAGTTTAATAGCTATTCTTTGAGAAACAAGGCATAGACAGGTGATGGGGTTCTACAACCCATCAAGTCAAGAATTAGAGATGTGATTTTGTTAAGTTTTACACTCATTTGTTCTACCTTTTCCTCCTGAACAAGTGTTTCTTGATAATGATAATCTATTACCCTATTTAGTTCTTTTCATTGTTGTTTCCACTACTCCCTCTTAGAACTTAATTGCTTAGACAATTGAAAGATAACAGATAACAAATATGTTGAATCTGATTGACCTGATATTAAACTAATGTAAGAATTATCTGCTGCTTGAGGAATAGATGACTTACCATTGTTAGCCCTTGCCCTCTTCAAGGGATCTATCTAGATGATCATAGACCGCTTGGTATTAGAGAATTGTTGAGCCACTAAGGCTAATGTATCTAATCCTTCATTCAAAATTTTCTCTACTACCTTATTCACAAGGTCTGCATCAATTTATGGGTTTTCTTCATAGGGACCCCTTTCTACTATAGGAGATCATGTTGTAGGAGAAAACATTGTGTCATCTTCTTCCCTGATGTAACTATCAAAGTCATCACTATCTGAATCATCTTCCTAAGGACTCCTAGAGGTTGAACCTCTCCTTCGAAACACATAAGCTTGCTCTTTTGAGCTGGATTCATCACTAATTATAATGACTTCTGCATTTACTAGCTTACCAGGAACTTGCTCTATTTTAATATCAGGAAACTTTTCAAATGTTTCCTACTGCATAATCTCAATCCCCTGTTCTTCTTGCCTAGAGATTTTAGGTTGTATTTCAGCTTCTTGCTAAATTTTTCTATCCTCTTCTTCCTTCCATCCAGAATCTTTTTCTACATTTGGCTCATCAACTAGAATTTTTGCAGTTATATTTGACTTCCTCCTATTACTTCTCCTTAACATAGTTTCCTCCTTCTTTTCAGGAACTTTCCTTTTTCTGGAAGTGCTTGTGGCTATAGGAGATGCCTTAGCCTACTGACTAGTACCAGGGTTATTTTTCTTTTTCTTGTCCTTTGGGGAAACCGTTTCGGTTGTAGGAGCAACTTCAACCTTTTCTACAATCTTTAATTCCTCTTCATGAACTAATCTTGAAGTAGAGGAATGAGGGAAATTAGGGGTCTTAACCCTAGATTTATTCTTGGATGAAGAACATTGTCCAAGTTTAATAAAAAATTTCCTAACCCCCTTATCGATTCGAATCCTCTGTCCCACTCTACGCCCAATTGGTACTGGGGTTGGTTCCTTAAACCCTTGCAACAGAAATTCATCCCAGGAGATTTCTCACTGCTCCCTTAAGGCTTTCTCAACTATCAATTTGATTAAATAGTGGTGAGAGACAAAATTACGTTTACCCTCTTGAACTAAAGTGGCTTGTTTCAACAAGATGCTAAACACAAAACTAGGAACATTGATAGACCTATTTTCATGCCTTAGACAACTCAAAAATTTAAAATGAATGGAATGCAGGAATGAATGTCATCCTTCACAAGTGAAATATCTAATGACATGAACCACACATTGCCTAAATGGCTCTATAAGAGATAGTCTAAATGTACCTTGTTTTTGGTCAACTTCTAGTGGTGGGTCTGAATGTAGAGTGAACTGAGCTCTGGAAGTGGTTGGATCAAGATTTCCTACAAATTCTTCACCTTCCTACGGTAACCCCATAACTTTTTCCAAAATTGCTTGCAAAAATGGCACTCTCGGTCCTTTGACTGTAGCCACTCCATCTTTAAATGAGTTCAAAAATTATAGTGCAACTTCGTCATCCCAGCTGGTTAACTTTTGAATATAATCCAACCAACCCCTTGCCTGAAAGTATGGCCTGCAGACTTGGTCTTCTAGAAAAACATTATGCATAGTGGGCTCCCTATGAATGAGGTCACCTCCCATCTCTAGTTGCTAAAATACCCAAAATAGAGTTGTAGGAGATAAAAATAGACAAGAACAATTTCGAACAAGGGAGCTTGAAAAGGTAGGTTACAAGAGAATTTCAAATTTGGAAATTTCAAGCAGTGAAGCTTGGAAAATGAGCTCATAAGTAATATAAATGCAAATTATCACTTAACTTCTCATAATTACTCATAAGTACTCTCCGCAAAACTCGTACTTGACATAACTTGCCACCTTTACTTCATATGTGTGAAATAACAACGCAACATAATGATTTGCAAAAAGTGTCAAATCATGACAAGAAATGCAAGTACGATAGGATAAAAGAATAAATATAAAGATTGCATAAACATAATGACAAAAAAAGATATAACTTCCCTCCCTAGCTAAATTAGGCAAGTGGTCCCACACTTGCACATGTGACAAGGCATACGAGAAAATAAGTGGAAAACAAATTAAATTTGCATACCTTGGAAAGTGTAGTAACCGGAATTGCTACTGAGGTGGTAGGCATTTCTATCCATGAATGAAGAATAAATGAGGTGGATGGGTGATAGACAAGAAATGAAATGAAATTTTATTATGGAGAAGTGACTTTCGTTAAGAAAGTGTTTATTATGAAAGTGACAAGATTGTTTAGAGTGAGGAAGGCAAATGAGCAAAAAGCTCATTACGAGTTTCTGCAGGAAGTGTGTCACCAATGGTGGAAGAGAATTGTTGTAGGAACTCATCCTTACTCTGGGGTTTATGATATAACTTCAATCTGTGACTATTGACCAATAATTTGAAACGAACTGGGTCAACTATGGAAAGCTAAACCGCTCCATTTGGAAAGATTGCAATAATCTCATATGGTCCAAGCCACCTAGTTTGGAATTTTCCTGGGTTATGTTGATACCTAGAGTCATAGAGAAGCACCCAGTCACCAACATAAAAGACTTTTTCCTTAACATACTTGTCATTCCATTGCTTGCGCTGGTGTTGTATCAATTATGTGTTGTGCAAGGCAGATTTTTGCCATTCATCAAGGCCATTCAAACTCAGTATCCATTCTTGTTGTGCTGCAGTGAGATCCATCCCAAGATCAAGAGTTGTCCTAAGTGTCTTATGTTCGAACTCTATAGGCATGACTACAAAGTGACCATATACAAGCTCAAATGGTGTGAAACTGGTTGTAGACTTCCATGTAGTTTAGTAAGCCCAAAGTACTTCAAGAAGTCAGATAGCCCAATCTTTCTTATGGATGGCTACTGTTTTAGTGAGAATAGACTCCAACTCTTGATTGGTAACTTCTACCTTCCCATTAGCTTGGGGATGATAGGGTGAAGATTTACCATGCCTGATGTTATATTCTTTCATCAGAGCAGCAATCAAATTGGAAGTAAATTGAGGACCTTGATCAGATTGAATCTCCCTTGGTACTCCAAATCAGGTGAAAATGAATTCATAAAGGAACTTTGCAACATTGTTATCCCTTGGGTGCTTCATAGGTTTAGCCTCAGCCCACTTTGTAACATAGTCAATACATACAAGGATATAGGACTTACCTTGTGAAGATGGCTCAATAGGGCCGACGAAGTCAATCCCCCATTTATCAAAGGGTGTAACAAGTACCTGTGGCTGCAAGAGCATTTCATCTGTCTTTGTAGGTCATCCCATGCATTGGCATTTGTCACACTTTTTAGTGTACTGAGCAGCATCTTTGTGTAAACTGGGTGAATAGTAGCCTATAGTCAAGATCTTCAGTGTTTTTCTTTTGGTAGCAAAATGACCACCACAAGGTTCATCGTGACATGCCCTGAGGATATCATATGTTTCATCCTCCCTTATGCATCTTTTGGTTACTTGATCAGGACCAGTAAAAACATGAGCACAGAAATCTATGAATAATTAAAGCTCTTTTCAATCAACAATCTTCTTTCTTTAGTAGAGAAATGAGCTGGTGTCTTACCAGTGGTGAGATAATTGGCAATATCAGCATACCAAGGATTGTGTGCAGATAGAAGGAAGAGATGTTCATCAGGAAAACTATCATCAATGGCTGTAGGATTATCAGGTACATGCAACCTAGAAAGAAAATCAGCTACCACATTGGTCTTACTAGGTTTATCTATTATGGTAATGTCAAATTCCTGCATAAGAAGCAACCAATGAGCCAATCTTCCAAAGATTGTAGGCTTGTTCATGAGATACTTAATAGTAGAATGGTCTGTATGCACATAGATCTCATATCTCGTAATGTAGTGTCTGAATTTATTGAGGGCATAGATGACTGCAAGAAATTCTTTTTCAGTGACAATGTAATTAAACTTAGCTCTCTACAAATTTTTACTAATAAAGTAAATTGCATGCTCAACTAATTCCACCTTCTGACCAAGCACATCACCAATAGCATAGTATGAGGCATCAGTATGAATGTGAAAAGGCAAACCCCAATTAGGTCCTCTCAAAATTGGTGTTGTGGTGAGAACTTTTTTAAGCTGCAAGAAAGACTTTTCACACTTAGAGTCCCAAGCAACTTCTCGCATCTTTTTATTTTACTGGAGTAGGAAATGTGCTAATCACTTCAATCTTGGCAGGGTCCACTTGAATACCTTTTGAAGATATGAACTATCCTAAGACAACCCCTTCTTCCATCATCGTGAAGCACTTTTCACTATTGAGAGAAAGGTTGTAATCATGACATCTCTAAAGAACTTTCTCTAAATTTTTCTTTGCCTCATCAAAAGTATGACCATATGTGGTAAAGTCATCCATGTAAATCTTCATGCAATCAATAGAGATATCAGAGAATATACTTATCACAGCGCGTTGGAAAGTGGTAGGGGCATTGCATAACCCAAAAGGTAACACTGAATAGGAAAATGTTCCCCATGGGCATGTTGTTGGTGTAATTAAATATTCCTAATTACACTTTACTTAATCTTACTTAGTTTAATGCATTGCATAGTAGTTAGTGATTGAGACACCTAGGAGTGTGCACCTCATTCAAGCACATGGTGTAGGAGAATTTTCACTTTAGGTGTGATAGTTGTCATCACATACCTCTTTGTGTGTGAGATCCACCTTTCATGCACTTATCACATTATCATCCTAATCCATTGCACATACTTTATTGCATAATGGAGAATGATCCACATTTGGTGGACATGTGATTACACCTAGCATAGGTAATAGCTTATCAGCTCCTTATCATTATCTCTTATCTCCTTTCCTATATAAGGAGGCCTATTATGTACATTTTAATCATGTCCATGATCAATAATATCATTCTTCCATCTTAATGCAATTTTCTTTCCAATCTCTTGTGGAAGTTATCTTGGTCTTGCATTCGATCTTGGGGGTGTTGTAGAGTCACCTAAAACTCTAACATGGTATCAAAGCTCTCAAGGTGTGAAGACCTCTTCTCAAGAAGTGCAATCTTGGCTTGATTCAATTGTGGGTGTAGAATAAAAGTATTTGGACAATCATTTGGGAGATTTTTGGTGATCCACATGTTCCTCCATTCCCAGATGATGTTTCTTCAGATTGCCTCATTCCTCTTGATGACGCAAATAATATTTCCTATGATGATTATACTTTAGATGCAATTGAAGAATTTGTAGCAATTGAGAGTGAGGATGATCCAGTGGCTCCTCCTGTAGCTCCTACTTCTCTATTTGAGATCACACAATCATCTCTTGTTGGTGATTCCAGTGATTCATTACAAGACATATCTATTTGTCTTCCTGATTGGGATTCTTACTTGCTAGATATTGGTTCATTATTTGTGGAGTCTCATATTTCAGATTTGGGAGACATACTTGAGGGGGTTTCTCTTCTCTTTGATGGCAGTTTCATCATGGTTGGAGATACTTCTTCACATTCTTTGGAGATTGACATTCTTTATTCTTCTTCTTCATTTGATTTGTCACATGAGGTGATAGATTCTTTGAGTTTGGAGATTCCTATTCAGTCTTCAAAGATGCATATTTGGAGATCTTCCTCCTTATTTCATTTGGATATGGATTGGTTCATGGAATCTTCATCATACTTCATTTGGATTCCACTTCCTAGTTCCTATCCACAATGGGAAGCATTCCTACATTTGTACTTGGTATATCTTCTTCCCAAGGGGAGAAATGTTGTTTGTAGTCATTGGAATATACTTTGTCTTCAAGCACTCACTATTTTTGTAGGAGATTCTTCATTCTGGGGAGGATATCATGTCTCCAACTATCCTTCTTATGGGGGGATCATTATTTGTATATACATAATGTATGTAGTTCTTGGGTGGTCTTGAGTACTCCATCCATCCATGCATCTTGTTTTCTTCTCTCTTTTTGGGGGAGGGTTTTTCTCATGAAGTTTTCCCTCTTTCTCCACTTTATGAGAGTTATGCATTTCATGTATTGCATTTAATATTGTACATGGGTACCTAACATGGCTTAGTTGCCAGGACCCATCTTGCATTGTGAGTTTAAGTGCATTCCCCTAAGTTGCACTTAAGGGGGGGGTGTTGGTGTAATTAAATATTCTTACTTACACTTTACTTAATCTTACTTAGTTTAATGCATTGCATAGCAGTTAGTGATTGAGACACCTAGGAGTGTTCACCTCATTCAAGCACATGGTGTAGGATAATTTCTACTTTAGGTGTGATAGTTGTCATCACATACCTCTTTGTGTGTGAGATCCACCTTTCGTGCTCTTATCACATTATCATCCTAATCCATTGCACATACTTTATTGCATAATGGAGGATAATCCACATTTGGTGGACATGTGATTACACCTAGCATAGGTAATAGCTTATCAGCTCCTTATCATTGTCTTGTATCTCCTTTACTATATAAGGAGGCCTATTATGTACATTTTAATCATGTCCATGATCAATAATATCATTCTTGCATCTTAATGCAATTGTCTTTCCAATCTCTTGTGGAACTTATCTTGGTTTTTCATTCAATCTTGGGGGTATTGTAGAGTCACCTAAAACTCTAACACATGTGAATGTTGTCTTCTCCTGGTCCTCAGGTGCTATCTGTATCTGATTATAACCACTGAATCCATCCAGAAAAGAGAAGTATTTCGTACTAGTCAGGTTATCAAGAACTTGATCTATGAATGGCAATAGAAAGTGGTCCTTCTTAGTAGCTAAGTCAAGTTCCCTATAGTTGACACAAACTCTCTTCTTCCCTTCTTTCTTAGGTACTATAACAAGAGGGGAGACCCACTGACTATCAGAAATGGGATAAATGAATCCAGCATTTAACAACTTCTGCAACTCATTCTTAACTATATCCCTTAGAGTTGGATTAACCCTTCTCTGAGGTTGACGAACAAGTCTGAATTTAGGACTAATATAGATTTTATGAGTGTAGAGTTTAGGATCTAGACCTTTCATGTAAGTGTAATCCCAAGAAAAAACTTGTTGATGTTCTTTTAGAAGCTGCAGGACAACTTTCTGTTGAGAAAGTGTTAAAGCGTTGTTTATATTTAACTCCCATCCTGGGCTGACTTCTAGCTTAGTGACCTTTTCTACCATGGATAGCTGAGCAATTAGGGAAGACTCCATTTCATGAGGCAATAATGTATGAAGGAATTGTGAAGTTTTGAAATACTGTGGAGCATGTGAAGTTGGTAACAAAGTTTCAAGAACACAGTCTTCTTGGGAACACATTGAGGATTGCACTCCATATTCATTCATGATAATGGAGGAAATTATTGCATCTTCTCCCCTAGAGGCTACAAATGGTTCCCTATATATCATCATTAACTGGTGAATGGAATTGACCTCGGGTTCAGTATCACCCAAGTCTAGCCAGATTATCTGGTCATCTTGCAACAAAGGTTGAACTGGGGAATATAGAGTCAGATTTTTAGTGTTGACTCAATTGGATATAGTCATTTTTCCTAACCGACAAGCTATATAGGCATCTACAGTAGCCAGCCAAGGCCTGCCTAAAATTATTGGATACCCTCCCATGTTAGCCTTTGGAGAAAGGACAACAAAGTCAACCGGATATTCTCAAGAATTCAAGGTGACTATTACATCCTCTACCATCCAATCAAGTGTAATGGTGGAACTATCAGCAAGCTGAAGGATGGTTGGGGTTTCCCTAAGACCTATGATATGCAACTAAGACATTACTTCTTTGGTCATGACATTTATGGATGCACTTAAGTCAACTAGAGTATTTTGGACTTGTATTCCTTGAATAGTGACTATGACTACAGGGATACTAGGATCATAATACTTTGGAACTGTCAATTTCTCCAACATGAGGTCACATAACTATCCTAGGACATGTATGGTTTTGGGATCCTTTTTCTTCCTCTCAGGTTGTTTTATACAGGCTTCCTTGATGGCTTTAGTATATGCGGGCACTTCCTTTATGGTATCTAACAGGGGTATTTTAACTATCATTTGCTTTAGTTGGGCAAGCAAGTCCAACACTACTTGATTTTCCACTGGCATAGCTTGTTCCTCCAACCTATGAGGAAATGGGGGCTCTTGAGCTGCAGGAGCAGTAGGAGTAGTAGGTTTGACTAGTACCTCAATTGGCTCTATTGAGGCATCCTCAACTTCGGTGATGATAGGTTTTTGTGGAGGAGGAAGGGTTGTGCCAGACCTTAAATGAATATTATTCAGGGAAATAGAATAGCTCTGTTGCTGTATTGTTGGTTTAGCATTGTTGGGATTAGGAGTAGGCTGAGCAGGCAATTATGTCTATTTAAGGAAGTAGTGTTGGTTGTAGGAGGAGGCATCAGAGCCTTCTACTGAGGCGGTGGCATCAAATCTTGTTCACTTGATTGGTTCATCCAATTTTGTGGTTGTTGCCACCCCTGTTGAGGCCATTGCCAGGGTTTCTGAGGTTGTGACCAACCCTGTTGAGATTGCTGCCATCCTGGCTGATGTTGCTGCCAACCTTGCTGAGGTTGCTACCAACTTGGTTGATGTTGCTGCCAGCCTTGCTGATTGTTGCCAACCTTGCTGAGGCTACTGCCAACTATTATACCCACTAAATCCACTATGCTATTGATTTTTCCATACATCATTACTATTAAAATTTTGAAGAGGATCTTGGGGAATACCTGGTCTCTAAGCCCATGGCCTTTGCTGGGTGATGTAGAACACCTCTCCATTCTCATTAATGGCTTTGAACTCGATAAGCATAGGTTGGGACTCCAAGCTTGCAACAGACTTACACCAACAATTCTTTTTATTCTCCCTATAGTGTGGATAGTACTCTGCTAACATTGCATCAGCTTCATCTTTCTTCCTTCTTGCCTGCATTGTGTCCAACTGAGTAGCGACATCATTAATGATGTCTTTCTTGAAATCTAACAATAGATTGGATAGCTCCATTTTGGAGACACATGTGCCATTAGATTTGTGAGGCAAGGCTCTTAAGCCTCTTCCCTTTTTAATAGTAGCTCTAGAATAGTTCAGACATATACTCTGTATGTCATCCCAATTCTTTTGGGTAATGTCCCCCCTACCATAAGGTCAAGGGCCTCAATGCTTCCATCATTCACACCTCTCAAAAATAGATGCTTTTAAGATTCTTCATTCAGCTCATGTTGTGTGTTACGCTGCAGGCTGAGCATGAACCTGGAGACATAGTCTTCCAAGGTTTCATCTTCCTTCTATGACATCTTAAATATGTCATCTCCTTTTAAGTCCCCTCCTCTACAATAATCTTTGTACTTAGCAAGAAATAGGCTACACATTGCATTCCAATCTACTATAGCATCAGCACCCAAACTCATAAACCATCTTAGAGAATCCTCCTTTAGAGTGGAGGGAAACAATTTGAGCTTATGGTCATCACTGGTGTAGTCATAGCTTCGAATGAGGACATCAAACTCAAAGAGGAAATTTTCTAGATCTTTTGTAATGATTCCATAGAATTTAGGAAGCGCAGCAGTAGGAATGTTTTTCAAATTTTGGTTACCTTGCTGAGTAGGAATAGGAAAAGGGAAGGTAGGGTGAGCCATTACGTTGTCTAGATATGCTAGGTTAGAAAAAAGAGAATTTAAATGGTAGGATTCTTCAGATGACTGCGGTGAAGGAAATTGGTCATAGGCATTAGCAAACACGTTCTCAAACAGTTCTTCTTCTTGTGGGTTCCCTAATTGGGGTTCCTCAAGTGCTGGATTGAAAACCTCAAATGGTTCTTCCAGATTAAGATTAGGTAGGAATCACCCAAGATGATCCCTACATCTATGCATACAAATAATGTAGAATACAAACTAACTTAATGACTTTTGGGTCGAACTAAATTGACACCATCCCCGGCAACGGCGCCAAAAATGACTAGTCAGAATAATATCCTAGTAACTCAAGGATTGGACACCCTTTGACAGTGATTCATTGCTCAAAATCATCACATATGTACTTAGAACATCATGCTAGACTTCATTAAATGTATCAATCTGGGAACGTGAACTTGAGATGATGGCTACAAAGTTTATACTTTAGTTCTTTCAAGATTCATCACTACTAAAGTAAAAGCTATTGCTACAGGAGATTTATACTTAGAAACTGAAACTACAAATTAACTCATAACTTAAAGGAAAAGCTTAGCAGGAAATAGACAATGCTTCAAAAGTAAACCTATGCTATAGGAAACAGTTAGTGGTTCTATTACCAGTGGTTGCAAGAGCAACAGTGCTTATCAACTTCAAAAAAACTTAACTAAATCCTACTTAACATAAATAGGGAATTCACCTCCCACATGGACCCCCACATAAGTGTGAATGATTTGCAACTCAGAGATTGAAAATTGGAACTATCATATATTCATTTAACAAAACATAAGTACAATATGGAATATCAAAGTATTCACTTTATTGTTGAATTACAATATGAATTCCTCAAAACATCTAACTAGCTCGGAATCATAAGTTCCAACTTATTTAAAAGAAACTAAGAAAAATAGAACACCTAAAAACTAGGTCCTTCATTAAATAGCACAACAACTTCAATTATAAGAATGACAGCATCATTTATGCAAGAGGATAAGCCATATTTAGTGCTTCAAGAATATAGGAACACTCGGTAACCAGATTGACTTGGTCTGAACCAGCCACCGCAAAGTTATGGAAGTAGTGGAGCCATGATAAAATCTGAAACAGTTACTCACCTTAAAAGACTCACTTATCCTTGAGTCCATGCTCCTTGTTGACTTATTCCTTTCCTGCAAAAGGTTAGCATACCAGAAACCACACACAAATCCAAGGCAAAGATTATAATAAGTTTTCCTATTTCAACGTATCCTTGTCACACAGCTGTAGGAACACTACCCATTAAAACTAGAGAAGAGAAATACCAGATTTTATCACAATATCTATTAGTCTATACATATATATTTAGTCTTGTTCTTAGTTCCAAAAGTATCAAATATACATATGGTTAAAGCATAGAAGCATAAAATTCTGCATAATGTTTATGAAAAACCATAAGATATTTAAGTCCAGATTCAGAAAATCATAAACAAAACATCTCATAAACTTGACTCATTAGGGTTGAATTTCCTGCATATGTTAATCATTTATCTTAAGTTAGCTAAAAATTACATGATACGTATGCTACAAATAACTTAGAAGACAACATGAACAATATGAAACAACGTAAACATGAACAAATTTACCTTATATATGGAATGCAAGATCGTCAATAGAAGGGGTGACGATGTCTGTAGTCAATTGCTTGTTTGTAAAAATGGTGACAATCAAACACAATATATACATGTATCAGCAGCAATTAATTGAGCATCGTAAGCAAAACATTGGTAATTATAAATCACATATGTTGTAATCATTAGAATTGAACACAATAAATATGTAATCATTAGAATTGAAATCAATAAATCAATATTAAACATATATACTAATCAATATAAATATATATAAATAATTAAATCACATACCTTGTACATTTTAATCATGTCATTGATCATCTTCTTCATTCATCACATCATCATCACCATCATCATCATCATCATCATCATCATCATCATCATCATCATCGCCATCATCGCCATCATCACCATCATCTTGATCTTGATCTTCTTCTTCTTCAATATCTTCTTCTTCCATAACATTATACTTTATCGGCCTTCCTCTTGGATCATGTCTAACAACAAATTACCAACCCTGTTTATGTGGAACCTCTAAGTAAAACTCTTTCTCACATTGGCTTGGAACAACATAGGGTTCATCTCCAACTGGCTCAAATGACCTTGTATTAATCATTGTAAATACATTATCATGTTGAATAATAGTTCTATCTGGATCATTTTGATTCAGTCATAGTTTGTACCATTTGACGACGAATAGAACTACTTTGAAGGAGTTAAAGTAGCACTCAATTATATCATCTTGTATTGTCTTAAAATGGAAGCACTTCCATGTTAAGAGCGTTTAGCCCTCTGAATGAGTAGTCTGGGTCATGTCAAGCACCTAGAATCATCTCTTTTCTTGGATCATATTTTTTCTCCTCATTTTGCTTCTATCTGCCCCTGATTTTCACTTCAATCTGCATTTCCTAGCATTCTGGGTCTGGATCCTGAGGTTTTTGACCATAAGGTCAAATTTGACCTTATGGGGTCAAAGTCAACCTCTATCCTGACCTGGTCAAGATTGACCTTGACCCTGACTTGGTCAGTTCCAACCTCATCCTTGACCCCCATCCAAATTTCAAGTTTCCTTGATTTTCGGGTGTTGGGTTTCGGGGATATTTGTTTTCCTGCCTCCAGATCGACCATTTCATGTTTCAAGATGGTAAATCCTTAAATTATATTTAATCTAGGTATATTTTCTAAAGTTTAGGACCTAATTGGGATTTAATTCTCCAAGGTGGCCCCTCTAGAGGATTGTGCCCTAGTTCACTATAAAGCGAGGCCTTCCTCTCTCATTTTCACATCTCATCTTCAAGCAATTTCATGAGCGAGCTCTTAAGTGCAAGCAAGTGAATTCAAGCATCCATTCAAGTATTCAATTCCTCTTCTCCATCCAAGTTCTCCATTGAAGATCAAGGATTCAAGCATTCAATCCATTGAAGGGATTTGGTTCAAACATTCAAGATTCATCATTCAAACCCTAGATCAAGCCATCAGGATGGTGTGATCTTCCTTCAAGATCCTTTGTGTATCTTCTAGATCCATTCATCCTTCTATCAAGGTGGATTCTAAGCATATAAGCATGGAGGTTTTGTATTTACTTTCATGGTTTTGATTTACATTTACCATTGTTATTTTCAAGCTTTCATATCAATATACTTGTTTACATTCAAAATACAATTACATATATATCAAATTGCATAGCTTCATTGTTAGATCCATTTCTACTACTTGCTAGCATTCTTATTTAAATTTCAATATTAAGGTTGATTACAAACTGGGGTTTGACCAAGGCAAACCCCTCAAACAAACAACAAAAACCTTTTTTTTCTTATAGGTACAGGTGCGAAATTTCAAATCTGAGAGTAGATTTGGATACTCTTTTCGGCAAACTTCTGGGATCTGCGAACAAAGTCAAGATCGACCTTCAAATAAATAATGTAGCCTTTGACCTTTTATGAGGGTCAAAAACTACCTATCGACAGAAAGACAAAAGATTTCTGAGTTTTCTTTGTCTCGGCATTTCCAATCTAAAATAGGTTGCAGAATTGCCTGAAAGTACACACAGACATCAGAATTTGGCATTTTCCAGATTTGCCCTAATTTGAGGTTAGTACTTGTATTTCAATTATTTCAGATTTCAAGCACAACTCTACCATAGGTAAATATAGGGTTTTTCTCTCTCTTTCATATTCTCCATAGATTGATTCAATTGTGCATTAACCTTTTGGTTGATCAAATTGGATCTCTTCTTTGAAAATTTGGATTTAGGAGTTGATCTAATATTTTCCCCATACACACATTTAAATAGAGGTGATTCCATTTTACTTCTATTCATTTTGGTGAGCCCGACATACTTACTCTCCTTTATTTTGTGGAATTAGATGCCCTATTGTGTTAGATTTTAGATATTTTCTTGCATTTAGATTAGATCTAGTTTAGGCTCTTGCATTTTAAAATTCAAAAATACACAAAAATCTATATAATCAATAAAATCCAAAAATATTTCTTGCATTTCATTTTCTATGGTGATTGTTAAGATGCTTTGGTGTGTAGTTATGTTCTTTATTACCCTTCTTTTAGCATCTCTTTATAATACATATGATGTTTATGAGAGTATCATTCACTTCATTATGTTTATGACCCTTCACTTTTCTCTTGCTTATGCTTTTGTGAAGTTGACTAACACTAGTCTGCCTACATTTAAAACCTTCATTAAAGATTTATGTGGTAGCCTTATTAATCTTTTGGATTATGTGAAGAATTTGGTAGATGATACACCATCCCCTAATCTTCCTAATCCTAATCTTATCAATCCTAATCCTACTCCTATCAATCCTAATCTTAATCCTATCAATTCTAATCCTAATCTTCCTAATCCTAATTCGAAACCTAATTCTCCATCTGTTCATCCTCGCTCTTCCCATACTTATGATGGGATTCAAGCTATAGTTCAGGCTGCGGATGTGCAAGATTTCTTTGATTTACCTTCTCCTCCGATTCATGATGATATTAAGGGAAAGGGTAAAGAAACTTCTTCAAAAACTATTATCCCACCTTATACAACCTTTATTCATGAACATGATAAACAATCACCTCCTGTAAAAGATTTACATAATATGTACACTACTAGATATAATATGGTGACTAAACAAGGTTATAAAGGTTTAGGGCTTGGATTTAATGAGCATGGTATTATATTTCCAGTTCATATACCCCCTAAACTAGATATGTATGGTGTTGGTTGTTCAAAATCTCAAGTTAAGGTAGGTGATGCTAAACATTGTCCTCCTCTTCATATTCTTCTCCCCTCACCTATCTTAGAAAACCCTAATACTCGTCAAGAAGTGGCTAAGGTATATGTTGAGCTAATGAATTCCAAGAAAGAAATATTTAGACCTATGTTGATCGATGCTTTGTACAAATACAAATGCCCTTTTCATTATAGTAACAAACATTTACTTGCTGATTGTAAACATTTCAAATTATATGTTAGAGAAAGAGTTGCTTTAAGAATTATATCTCACTCTCGTGCAATTTTATAGTTTCTTCATAATTTTGATATAGGGGATTCCCCTCCTTTAGATATAATGTAGATGTTTTTCCCCTCTTGTCTCATGACTGGGGGGCAAGAGGTGTATCTTCATCTAGTCTCCTAGAATCCATTAGGTCTTTTATTGGGGCTTAATTGGTATTCTTTCTCTACTATTTTTCTATGGCTTTGCATTATGTTTTTAATCATCCATAGAATCTATCCTTTCTTTTCAAGATATCTTTTCTAAGACATTTGTTTTGTGAAGGTATCCCTTGTCTCTATCTCTAGGGGGCAAGGTACCTCTTTCTTTCTCTTTGTCTAGGGAGTTGCTTTCCTTAGCTTTGTGGTATTTGTTTATATTGCAACATTATTTCAACATATTGATAGATGTTTTGACTATGGATAACCTTCTTATATGAGAAGTTGTTGTCCTAGGTCATCACTTCTTCTCTATTTTGAAAATTATGTTCTTTATAAACTCTCACCCTTACTTTTGTGTTAGAGTTGTTTCCCTCATTCCAAAGATTCCTCTTTTTCTTGTTTGCAGGGGGCTTGATGATTGAATCTTTGTTCCCACTGTTGCAAGATGATCTTTTATCTAAAGCACTCCTCTTTGGTGGGGGTCTTATTGATAAGATCTCTTTCTTTGAGGATCCTTTTCCATGAGTGACATATCATTTTTATGATTATCTATATTCTTGGATGTAGGGTTCAATATCTCTCGCTAAGCATATGGTGTACATTGTTGTAAATAGGATATCTCCTTGCATTGTGAAGTAGGTATCATCTTCCATCTTTGTTCCTACACTTGGGGGCAAGGATGCTATCTCCTTCTATCTTTTCAGGATTCACCTCTTTCCTTGGGTAAGCAGTATTTATCTATTATGTGATATCCAATCATACATAAAAATTTTGGTTTGCATTAAGGATCTATGTCCTTGATAACAACCTCTTTTGTTGTTTGACATTGGGTTTCCATAGTTGATATATCTCTCACCCTAGAAACTGAACAGTATGCTATCCCTCATAAGGGTTACTTTCTTTTCACTTCTTACATGATATCTCTTTTCATTCATCCCTTCCATGGCCTCATAGGAGTTGTGACCTTCTTGGCTTGGACTGGATGTTGTTTGTGGATATTGTCTTGATGTTGAAGAAGGCTTTATCCTTGTTCTTTCATTTCCTCAACATGTCAAAATAGTATGTTTTTTCCATATTAAGGAGGGGGGCATATATAGGGCCTCCCTTGTACTATAGTTTTTTATTTTTATATGCTAAATCTTGGAAGGTAACGTACATAAGTTGCTAAATCCTGAAAAGACACACATTCATATGCTAAATCTTGGAAGGTAACACACATAAGTTTCTAAATCCTAAAAAAAGACATGCATTTATATGTTAAATCTTTCGAAGGTAACGCACATAAGTTGCTAAATCTTGAGGAGACACGCATTTCATATTCATAATGATAAAAGAAGGTGGATCTATGAGTATTCCAAAAGTTGTCAGAAGATGCATGACAATTGCAAGCACAATTTATGGGTGAACCTATTAGGCTCTCCCTCCAGGGTGATTCATGGTAAGGTGGGCATCTTACTAGGCGAGGTAATCACTCTTTTCCCTTTCTCTCTTTTCACTTTCATGCTAGTAGGACTGGATCATGAAGCTATGTCATTTATAGTGTTGTTCTTGTCTTTCTTATGTAAACATTTATGTTTTTATGATAGCTTTCCAAATATGATGTTAATATAAGAAATGTTTCTTAGCAAGGTTTATTATGCTAGTTGATTTGGGTTTGTTTTAGTACTAACCCCTTTTTTGTGACCTTTTGTTTTTCGTGCCCTCGTGCGTGTATGCTAAGTTAGAATCTTTAGCCTGGGGGCTTGTGTCCCTAACTAAGTGTCATTCTATCTCATTTTGAATCCACTAGGATCTCTTCTTTCTTCTCCTTTACCAAGAGTTTGCATCGAATCCATACTCTTGCTAAAGTGGGGGCTTAATGTATCATCTTAAAATGGAAGCACTTCCATGTTAAGAGTGTTTATCCCTTTGAGTGAGTAGTCTGGGTCATATCAAGCACCTAGAATCAGCTCTTTGCTCAGATCATACTTGTTCTCCTCATTCTTCTTCTATATGCCCTTGATTTTCACTCCAATCTACATTTCGTAGCACTCTGGGTCTAGATCCTGAGGTTTTTGACCATAAGGTCAAATTTGACCTTATGGGGTCAAAGTTGACCCCTATCCTGACCTGGTCAAGATCAACCTCAACCCTGACCTGGTCAGTTCCAACCTTGTTCTTGACCCCCTATCCAAATTTCAAGTTTCCTTGATTTCTGGGTGTCGAGTTTCAGGGATATTTATTTTCCCACCTCCAGATCAGCCATTTCGGGTTTCAGGATGGTAAATCCTTAAATTACATTTAATCTAGGTATATTTTTTAAAGGTTAGGACCTAATTGGGATTTAATTTCCTAAGGTGGCCCCTCTAGAGGATTGTACCCTAGTTCATTATAAAAGGAGGCCTTCCTCTCTCATTTTCACATCTCATCTTCAAGAAATTTCATGAGTGAGCTCTCAAGTGCAAGCAAGTGAATTCAAGCATCCATTCAAGAATTAAAGTCCTCTTCTCCATCCAATTTCTCCATTGAAGATCAAGGATTCAAGCATTCAAGCCATTAAATGGATTTGGTTCAAACATTCAAGATTATCATTCAAACCCTAGATCTAGCCATCAAGATGGTGTGATCTTCCTTCAAGGTCCTTTGTGTATCTTCTAGATCCATTCATCCTTCTATCAAGGTGGATTTCAAGCATACAAGCATGGAGGTTTTGTATTTACTTTCATGGTTTTGATTTACATTTACCATTGTTGTGTCCAAGCTTTCATATCAATATACTTGTTTACATTCAAAATACAATTACATATCTATCGAATTGCATAGCTTCATTGTTAGATCCATTTCTACTACTTGCTAGCATTCTTATTTCAATTTCAATATTAAGGTTGATTCTAAACCGGGGTTTGACCAAGACAAACCCCTCAAACAAACAACAAAAACCTTTTTTTTCTTACAGGTACAGGTGTGGAATTTTAGATCTGAGAGTAGATTTGGATATCCTCTTTAGCGAACTTTCGGAATCTGTGAACAAAGTCAGGATCAACCTTCAAATAAAGAATGTAGCCTTTGACCTTTTATGAGGGTCAAAGACTACCTACCGGTAGAAAGACAAAAGATTTTTGGGTTTTCTTCGTCTCGGCATTTCCAGTCTGAAACAAGTTGCAGAATTGCTCGAAAGTACACACATACATCAAAATTTGGCATTTTTTAGATTTTCCCTAATTTGAGGTTAGTACTTGTATTTGAATTATTTCATATTTCAAGTACAACTCTACCATAGGGAAATATAGGATTTTTCTCTCTCTTTCATATTCTCCATACATTGATTCAATTGTACATTAACCTTTTGGTTGATCAAATTGGATCTCTCCTTTGAGAATTTAGATTTAGGAGTTGATCTAATATTTCTCCCATATACACACATTTAAATAGAGGTGATTCCATTTTACCTCTATTCACATCGGATTCACCAAAATGAATAGGGGTAAAATAGAATCACACCTATTCAAATATATATGATGTATGTGTATGGGGGAAATATGAGATCCACTCCTAAATCCAAATTTCCAAAAGAGAGATCCAATTTGATCAACCAAAAGGTTAATGCACAATTGAATCAATCTATGGAGAATATGAAAGAGAGAGAAAAACCCTATATTTTCATATGGAGAATTATGCTTGAAATCTGAAATAATTGAAATACAAGTACTAACCTCAAATTAGGGCAAATCTGGAAAATGCTAATTTTTTATGTTTGTGTGTACTTTCAGACAATTCTGTAGCCTGTTTCGCACTGGAAATGTCGAGATGAAGAAAATCTAAAAATCTTTTATCTTTCCAACGGCAAGTAGTCTTTGACCCTCATAAAAGGTCAAAGGATACATTCTTTATTTGAAGGTTGATTCTGACTTTGTTCGTAAATCTTGAAAGTTCATCGAAAAAGGTATCCAAATCTAATCTCAGATCTGAAATTCCACACCTGTACCTGCAAAAAAAATAGGGTTTTTTTTTTGTATGGGGGTTTTGCCTTGGTCAAACCCCAATTTAGGAATTAACCTTGAAATTGAATTGAAATGTAGTGTGCATCAACAAAGTAATTGAAACAATTCACTTTGCTTATGTTGAAGTCCTTGTAGAGGATTTGAATCCTCAAATCCACAAATAGGAATGCTTCAATGGATGTAGAATGAATGTAGGATATCTCAGATCAATGGGATTTGCTCTTCAACACCAATCTTGAATTGATCTTTGCATATGAGGAGGCTTGGATGAATATTCAAGCATTCATCCATCAAGGAGATCCATTGTTAGCCATTGAAGGATTCAATCTATTATAGTATCAATTTTGAGATTGTTGAGGATGTATGTCATTTCTAGATGATATATTAGTGACCTCAAAAATTGTAGTTATCCCAGAATCACAAGTTTTCTTTGTGTGATCCAACTTTTTTATGTGAAATTTGTGGTCATGATAGTACATAGCTTTGTGGTTCTTGACCTGCAATTTTTTAAGCGTGTGAAAATTATTTTCATCATGAGTTGATATGAAATATATGAGTCATGATCATTAATAAATTTGTACGTACCTCTCTACCTCTTAAACCATATGCTAGATCAATTACCATTGGCGTAACATTAAAATCTCCATTACGATGAGCTTCTCTAACCAATGAAGCAACACCTTCCCATGTTAATAAGAAACTATTTTATTGACATTGTTCAATCCATGTCATCATCCAATCAAGATTGTTCACAATATACAAATGTATTGCATCCCACTCTCAACCAACTATATAAAAAAAATATACCAATTATAAATAACTTATATTGAAGATTTATAAAAATTAATTAACTACAATAACATCTTATATTTACCTCTCACTTTCCTCAATCTACCTTTTCCCATCAAGTACTCCCCTTCGAATTTGTTAATGGAGTTGGGATCCCAAATATGATCTACATGGATCTTTGTTACAAACTTAGGAAGGTATTCACTAATGTACACCATGGTCTGGTATACCATATATCCCTCCACCATAGAACCCTCAGGATGTGCTCTTTGTCGAACCAAGCCTTTCAAAAATTTTAAGTGCCTCTCAACCATCCACATTGACCTAATTGGTACAGGTCCACACAATTCAATCTCCTCAATTTGATGTATGAGGTAGTGTTCTTGTGCATTGAAAAAAGTTGAAGGTGGAAACTTTTGCATTTCACACATAAGATGAAAAATTTTTGTCTTCCAATATTTTATATCTTCTTTATTGATTTCTTTTGATGACAACCACCTCATGTATTTTCCAAGATCATATATAACTTGTTTGACACTGTTGTCAAAGTGGTGTGGGAGAGATAGAGGTAGAATGTACTGCAATATTTGTAAAATGATCTTATCAATATTTTATAAAAGAATGCAATGAAAACTACATGCAATATACAAATATATAGTGAATACAAAATAACATGAATTACCTTAATAAATGTATGTCAATCGTATGTTTTCATCCTTGGCCCAAATTCACTTTTCTTTGATATGAGATCATTTATGTTCGCAACAAATCCTGTGGGAAATCATATTTTTTTATGACTTCTTTTATAGCATTGCTCTGTTGCTCCGACAATAACCAACTAAGGGCACTTGTATCAATCTGGTCTCCATTGTTATTTGATCGAGTGACAATTTTTATTGCATAGTTGGATTCTTCAATGTCACTACAAATTTTGACAATTTTGTCTTTGTCACGCCTTCCATCCAAGATTTTCTATAATATCTCTATTACATTCTTTCCAATATGCATAAGATCAAACAAATGCACAATTGGGACTTACTCGTAGTACGCCAACCTACTAAATTACGTAGGATAACTTTTTAGTCCTTTTGGAAGTTGGTCATTAATGCCTTGACAACCTTCACGAGCATCAATTACATCATCAGTAAACAAAACACAATATCAAAATATAAATTTCAAATAAAAACCATCAGATTGAATGACATTACCTCGATGATTTATTTTATTGTATTCCAACTTCTATAGGTGAGGTGTCATTCTCTGTGGCTTTGATGTAGTTTCTTCTTTCTTATTGAAAATATATTTTTCGGTAATTTGGTACTTATGATTTCTGTGAAGAAAGTGTCTATGCTCATCAAACACCTGCTTTCCTAAACTTTTTGAATGACAAGATTTTATCTTTGAACCACAAACTAGACATGAAAATTTTCCCTTTGTCTAAAGACCTACAAGATCGTGTATAATTGGATTAAATATGTTAACTTTGTGTTAGCAATATAACATACCAAAAAAGAGATGTTAAGAAGAGAACATACCACAAAAATGTGTTAGCCCAGGGGCATCATGTATTGTCCATACAAGCATTGCATGGAAATGAAATTGTCTTTGTCTTATTGGTCTAGATATGTCATACATAGTGACCCCATTCCATAACACCATCAACTCGTCAATAAGGGGCTGAATATATACATTGGTATCTTTAACTTGGTACTTACCTAATTGAATGAACAAAAATATTACATAATTATTATGACCATTTTGATGGATTATTTATAATAAATTAATTTAGATGACTATTAAATGAAAAAATACCTAAAAAAATCAGTGTCAACATTATGTGCTCCCTATTTAAGGACATCCAAGGAGGAATGTTATTGTTGATAACAAAAATAGTTCATGTCAAGTAAGTAGATCTCATCTCTCCAAATGGATTAACACCGTCCACTACCAATGAAAGCTTGAGATTATGAGGTTCTTCTTTAAAGTGTGGCCATTTTTCCTCTATTTCCTTAAATTTCAAACCATCCGTAGGCATTCGCATAATGTCATCTCAACTTCTATTGTGTGCATGGTAATCCATAAATTATGCCAAGCTATTGCACCTAAATAATCATTGCAGACGTGGAATAATGGGAATAACCCGAAGAACCTTGCGAGACACCTTTTTTTGTTATTCGATCTTATTGATATCTACTAATATGACAAACAAGGCATTTTGTTGCAAATTCATGTTGTTTATGATATATAATATGATCATTCAGACATGCATGTATTGTTTGATACTTCATTCCAATATCTTTCATAATGTAGATAATTCTCGGTACGAGCGAGGTAGAATGTTTGATGGTGGTAACAAACACTCACCTATCAACCTACGACCAAAAATATAATTTGTTAATATAAAGAATATTAATTGATACATGATTCACCCAATGTTAATTGTAAGGGAATTACGACTAAAAAAATGAAAAAAGATGACATACCTTAACATATGTGTCATTGCTACATTGGATAAACCATTTATAACCTTCAAGCTCACCAACAATAATATAGCGGCAAGAAGAGTTGTTTGGGAGCCTTTGTATAGGGGCTCGTGTGCCTTTTAAGTATAGGTACATCAAGGTCTGCGTCAACATCATCATCTTGATCATCGTGATCTTCTTCATCATCATGATCTTCTTCCATGGGATCATTACCTTCTACTTCTATATTCACACCTCCATGTTCCCTCATTTAGAAATCCACATTCTCTAGATTGTCATGGTCCATAACATGAAACATAGGGTGGTTGACCTATATCAAAATGATGACCTTATATTAACCATGACCATGATGTCATCATCAAATCATGTCTTATGTATTTTATAAATTATTAAAATAGATACCAATGGACGAAATTCGTTTCCCCCTTCAATGTGACCATGCTGCCTATAATGTTCCTCAGCTATTTTGATTAGATATCTTCGAGTCTTTAAGCCCTTACAAATTTTGCAGGGACAATAACATTTTCCGTCACCTTTTCTTTTTAAGTTAGACCACAATCTAGCAATTGTCTCCCTATTTTGTTGTGCATTGATATCGTTAGACATGGTCTTTCTTGAATGGAATGACTTGTTGGTGGAAGAAGGATGATTTGTTTGCAACCTGCAAATTCTATATCAAGTGTATTAAAATAACATTCAACATTAATAATCAAGTAAATTCTAGTAGGTTTATTTAATTCTATTTGTTAAATTTTATTTTGAAAAGTAAGAATATATAAATTAGCATAATTATTATGATACAAATTCAGGGACACAATGTTCACACTATTTGGAGTGCTCCTCCATGCCCCTATTTCATGATGATGTTGAGTCTTCAATACTTCAACCTAATATGAATGGTTTTATTATAATTCACTTTAAATTTTGAATAGTTCAATTTTTGACCTTCAACATCAACACTTTATGTAGTAGTCATTAATGAACTTCCACCCAAGAAAACCTCTATTAATTCATGGTTTTGTAAAATAATGTTAGGTGGTTTAGATTATCATGCAGTAGATCATAAATATAATACTCATTAAAAAATAAAAAATAAAAATATCAATATCCCTCCCCCTTTATAATGGGTTTGATCTTAATGTTTGTGACATTGACATGTTGCATAAAGTCAACATAATTCCAAGCTTATCCAACCCTATGATTATCTCTCTCTTTGTAGCTTTGACAATGTATCTAGACAATCCCTAGATACAAACACCTTACCTATTATGATAGGTCTAGTTACTTTACCTACACCTATACATGTCATACTCGATACCCTTAATTATAATATTCTTCTAGGGAGATTGTGGTTGCATGCTATGCTATGCTATTTAAGTTCCTATTATGTCACACTATCTGACATTATTAGCCTATCCTTTAAGGGCTCATTGGCATTCATGGTCAGACAATTTCGGTGCAATCATACTTTTTGAGCAACATAATAGCCTTTCTTATCCTTGCCTCTAGTTCTGGTGGACAAGGGTAGTGTTTTAATCTCCTATCCTTTCAAAGGATCCACTTTCCGATTGAGTCGTATTTGTTTATCATGTGACATTCTTTCTTACAAAGAATTGTTTTTTTTTCTCAGGGATGCCCTCATATGGATGAAGTGTGTATCCTTGATCACAACCTCTTCCTTGATTGATAGTGTATCTCTACTATAAACAAATCCCTTAGAAAAATTTAAAGATAAGAAGAAACTAAAATAGAAATCTGCGGGTGAGCCCTATAAAGGAAGTTGTGCACACACTTTAAATGTAAAGTACAAGATGGATAGTGAATTAAAGGAGTACAAATTTGTGGGAAAAAAAAAGTGAGAACAGGTCATGGATTCAAAATTGTAATAAATGATGAATTAACCAAATAAAATGATGTGGAAAGTATGAATGGAGAAGGTAAAACTAAGGATCAGCAACAGGTAACTAAGAAAAGAAAACTCATGAAATGGAAGAAAGGAAAGGGAACCCATCAAAGGTTGCTAGAAACAAATTGCATGGTGGATTGTGAAACAGGGGAGGTGGGAGGACAACCCATGCCAAAAAGAATAAAAACATTTAAAGATAGAGTCTATTGAGCCTCATGAAAGCAAAAGAAATAAAGATGAATAAAACAAAAAGTGAAAACTATTTCATCAAATGTGGAATGCATATTTCATGAGATAGAAGAACATAGCAACCAACGGTCAAAAGAGCATGGATTAATGTTGAAGGTTTCTTATCATAATGAACCTTTGAAAAGGAGTCATCTTGTTGGCCTCCATTTGTATCTTCTACATCCAATTCATTTAAGTTTTTCTGATATACTAAGTCTCTTGACACTATAACTAGATGACAAGGATCTCCATTAGAGTCCTTTGTTTCATTATTGCCCGTAAGGAATGTAAAAGCTGAAAAACCATCAACGATTAGACACACAAATGCAATAAAAGGTGACTTGGTAGATTCTTGTAATTTGAGGATCTCTAGTCTAAAATGAGACATAATTGATGATGCACTAAGTGACCAAAGATCTATGTAAATCATTGGGAACAAATGGGAAGTCCAAGGTTGATAAGTGTACGAGAAATGGTAGTTGTGGAAGAGCCTGTAAGCATTTTACAAGAACAAAGCCAAAAGATGAAGGTATTCACAAGCATTTCAACATTGGAGGGAGTATTTAGAGTTCAAGAGAGATGGGGGAGACTTTCTTTATATGATATGTGAGTTGATATGGTCAATTATGAAAGTACAAAATCAACACAATATGGAGATTCATTTGCCAAAAAATATAAAGCACATTTTCTACTAAAGATAGAATACCAAGCTCTTGCTACCTTCTTGAAAAAGAGAGGGATTCAATTTGTTCCTTGAGTAAAGAAAAGTCATGGCTAAAATAGATTCAATTAAAGATAAGTCTGAAACTTCAACCCATTCAGCAAATAGAAAGAGGTAGAGGAGATGACACCAATGTGATATATTGCTTTATAAAGGCAACCAACTAAAAGGATCATTGATCAACACTTCTAGTGGAAAATCTTCTATAGTTCATAAACAATCAGACACATCTTGTAAGGGGACTTTATGTTACCAACTAAAATCTCCAGTGTGGAAAGGGTTTGTGTAAAAAGTTTGTAGAAAGGGATATTGAGGAAGCACTTGTAAGTTCAAATAGAGAACATCAGTCATGTATGGCAAATGCAACTTTAGAAGAAGGCGGTGATTTACAACACAAGGCAGATGGGCTTAAGAAGAAAGGAGGTGATGAACTTGAGGTTATTGAATTCTATTTTCATGCATCTTTAGAATTTCTACAAAGTGCCTCAATTTTAAATCCTTTGAGTATTGATAGTGTGACGCACTTGGAAAATAAATCTATGGCTTTGTCCACATACTCTACTAGGCTTCCTAATGATTGTGCTAAAATATATTAATGAAATGGAAAGTGTGCAGCGGCTACTCTAGCATGCCAATACACATGATTCACACATATGCACATTGTAACAGCCAAGCCTATGTCTATAAGAAGAGATAGACAAGAACTTCAATTAGTTGTTTTGGTTCCAACAAGCGAATCTCCTCATTCATCAGCCTTTGTTGTTGAAAACTTGAATTGCCATGCATTAATAGTTGTGAATCAAGGAGGAGTTGCATCGCTACATGCATCATGCAATTATGTGATTGATACACAAGAATGCCAACACCATAATTGCTTGTTACGATTTTTTGATGATATTAATGCAGTATTTGCAGCCTTTGCAAAAGCAAGTAGTGCTTTAGCTATTGCTGGCGATTCAAGTTACAGAGAACATGAAATATCTGTGGCAAAAAGGCTATCAATCTGAACTTTCATAATCTTGATGGATTATTCAATCTTGTGAATATAAATCTACATCGTTATGTTGACATCTATAACATTATCTATTGAATTGATTGGCTTCAAAAACATTTTTTGCAGAAATAAGGTGTGCAAACATGCGCAAGTTAACCAGGAATTCATATCTAATTTATATATTCCTTAGTCACTGGTGGTTGGTTTAGGTCTTATTTAAATACGCCTATTCCTTAAGATTTCTAGCCAATTTTATTTTAAGTCAATCTACAAACTGAAATTTCATAATCTTGATGGAGTGTTAAATCTTATGAATCTACATCATTATGTTGACATCTATAACATTATCTATTGAATTGATTGGCTTAAAAAAAAAAATTTGCAAAAATAAGTTGTGCAAACTGTGTTCACAGATGTGTGATCACACTTCTATGAGTCTTTGTATGCGAGAGTGCTCAACAGTGAGTTCTCACAAAATGACCCATAGCTCTCTATCTGAGAAGAGCATGGTTTGAATGTGGCCCTCAGATCAGCCTATTTTACCCATGCAAATACAACTCAGAATGAGAGATTTGAGTTGATCTAAATGAAACTATTCTAAATGATTTGCCATGCAAACTAAGCTAAACTAATTTATTGAAAATGAAATTAAGCTATATGTAATGGATTTAAACTAAAATGATTTGCAAATAATCTAAAATGTAAATTAATCTAAAATGTGAATGTGCAAGTTGAAATGCTAAATGATTACAAGCTATGAAATTCTGCAGCATAAGTTCGATATCAAAATTCGGGATCCTTGAATGAGCATGAGAGGTCTCCTTTTATAGAAAAAGTTGGATTCGAATGTGAAAGTAGAAGCAATGTGGGATAAATGAAAAAGAGGAAACAATCATCATTTTTAGAAGGTTTGTAATAAAATGGAATTACATTTTATTTTCTTTTATTTTTATTCAATTTGTTTCCTTTTTCATCACAGGAGATCTTTTGAGAGAATATTTCATTTATTTAATTTTAAAGAATAATATCTCTTTTAATTAAATAAGGTAATATTATATAATTTAGAAATGAATATTAATTCAATAAAATAAAACCATTTAATTAAAAGAGGATTTTAATTAAATAACATTATTTCATTCAAAGAATATTAATTTCAATTAAATAATATTATTTTATTTATTAAAAAGGGATATATTTCTTTTAATTAAAAATTGATGGGATATTCAAACTTTAGGGAAAATTGAAATATTTATGATTTGATCAATAAATTTGATTTGAATGTATGACAAATATTGATTCAGGAATTGATATTGATAGATTAAATAAATGGGGCCCAAAGTCTAGGCGACCATTTTATGGTGCATACATTTGCCCCTCTTTGACTAATGTGTGATCGATTTGGGAACACATGTAGTCAAAGAAGAATTGAAATGTGAGATCGATCTGGGATCACAAAACAACTTAGATGTGTGTTCGACGGATGGGAACACATCAGGACAAACATAAACTAAAGGTCTTTGAACATGAGGTCGATTTGGGATCATATCCAAAGTGAGAGATAAGAATCTCAATCAATGTTGCCCCAAGAGGAGCAATTGATAATTTGATAAAACTGAATCAAGGTTTGAAATTTGATAGGTACTGCCCCCTCGTGATCGAAATCGAAATGAGATAGAGGAGAAACAGTAAATTGATAAATTTGATCAAATCAAATGAAAGATAAGGTTCACAGCAAGAAAGATTATGCCCCAAGATTGAATTAGAAGAAAAGAAGTGGGGTGAATAGTGAATGGAAGATAGAAGTTTAGAAGAAATGGAAAGAAATGGAGAGAAGAAATAGAATCAATCAACTGTTTAAGATAGAGAATTTCGATTGAGATCATGAAAGAAAGTAAGGAAATGAAGATCAGATCGTGACCACAGTTGACTGAAAAATCCACAAGAAAGATGAGGAAAACTCTCTCAAACTCATAATGCATCCTAAAAGTGCAAATGCTAACATGAAGCCTAAATAATGCAAGCTACATGAAAATGCAAAGATGTACTTGCATGGGTAACATAGGTATTTTGTGTTCATCATTCATTAGAGAATGTAAGAAAGCTTATTTTCATCACTGGGCTGTTATTACTGGACATCGGACAATCACACAACCATCACTAGTCACAAATGCAACTATGAAGATATGAATGTGATTTATATCGGTTTGGAATGTGGAAAGATTCTAACATGAGCATCAAAGACATAAAGGTCAAGATGACTACAATGTTAGCTTACCCAATTTAATTTAGCAAAACCATGCTCGCATCAAGGCATAAATGCCAGGATAACCATGAGGACAGTTGTGCAAGAAACAGTCAAGGATGATGTCTCAAATATCCTAAGTGTGTCAAGGAGACAACAAAAAACACTCAAGAGGTTCAAGACAAACACCCACAAGCAGAAAGCAAATAAAAACATGCCCCATGCCCCAAGTCCTCTAGCTATGCATCACGGAGAGACCTGTTTAGGCAAGGACACTCAATGAAAATCAATAACAGTCAGTACACAAAGAAAAGATCATGACATATCTCAGGCTGAAGTGTTTTAAAAAGTTTAAGTGTGTAAACTGATACTGAGTTTCGAGGGTAAAGGTCGAATGCTTGCTAATGGGTAAGATCACATGACCGAATTGGATAAGACCAAACTGATAAGTGTTGAGAAACACTCGATGTCGGGGGTTTTGCGTTGAAAAGCACAGTTGGGTTGGTGTTGAAAAACACCATTTGTGAGGTGTCCTAAAGACAGGCATATCCAAGAGACCAAAGCTAACACAATGATGCCCCCCCTAGACACAGACAAAGACTAATTCCAAACCAAGGCAACAAGGACAAGGCATGATGGAGAATGGCTAAGTGTCGAGAGCACATGCTAAGAAATAGGGGTGCAGAGGCCTCAAGTAGCACCTATTTCTAGGTTTTCACCACTTGGAAGTTTTTTTTTTTTTTGTTTTTTTTTTTCAGGACTTTTTATATTTTTTTTGTACTTTTGCTACCAAGGCGCCTGTTTCCAGGTTTTCACAGAGGCACATTTTCTATTTTTTTTAATTTTTTTTTGTATTTTTTGAATTTTTTATTTTTTTGTATTTTTTTTTTCAGGATCATATATCAATTTTTTGGATTTTTTCAGGACCATAATTATATACAAAGGATGCCCCCAGACAGAACGGGCATCAAGGATAGAACTTCTTCAGGTGCTGAACATTGATAGGCGTAGGGAGCTGCTCCCCCTCTTCAATAGATAGTAGATATGCACCTGAACCAAAAGCTGCTGTGATAATATAGGGTCCAAGCCAGTTAGGTTCGAATTTGCCCTTTTGTTCTCTGTGTTGTTGGTTCTTAGGATTCTCTCGCAGGACAAGATCTCCTACTTGGAATTCTCTAGGGCGAACCTTTTTGTTGAATGCTTTGGACATCCACTTTTGGTAGACCCTCATATGGTCAAATGAAGCTTTACGCTTTTCATCCAGAAGTTCTAATTCCTGTAATCTCATGGCGCGATAATCTTCATCTGTAATCAGACCTTTGAGAGAGACTCTCAGTGATGGAATCTCAACCTCTAAAGGTAACACTGCTTCAGCGCCATATGTGAGGGCAAAAGGAGTAGCCCCCGTTGGAGTACGAATACTCATTCTATAGGCCCACAAGGCCGGATTTATCTGTAGGTGCCAGTCTCTACCATTCTTGTGAACTGTTCTGTGTAGAATCTTGAGAATGGTTTTATTTGAAGCCTCTGCCTGACCATTTCCTTGCGGGAAGTAAATGGAGGACCAATGTTGTTTTATCCTGACTCTTTGGCAGAGTTGTGTAAGGTCCTTGTTATTGAACTGACCTCCATTGTCAGTGATGATTTCAGATGGAACTCCATATCGACAGATGATATGGTTTAAGATGAATAGAGATACTGTCTTGCCTGAGGCAACAAAAAGTGGGACAGCCTCTACCCATTTTGTGAAATAGTCAGTAGCAGTGATAATGAATTTGTGCCCACCTGATGAGTTGGGATGAATCTGCCCAACAAGGTCAAAGGCCCATCGCTGAAATGGCCAGTGAGAGATAGAAGGAATTAACTCCCTACCTGGAGCATGTATCAGGTGTCCATGTTTGTGACATTTTTCACAAGATTTGGCAAATTTTATCGCGTCCATCTGCATTGTAGGCCAATAGTATCCCGCCCTAAGCAACCTTCTAGCCATGGAAAGACCATTAGAATGTCCCCCACATATGCCCTCGTGGATGTCAACTAGCGCTTGATCGGATTCCTCCTTTTCTAAACACCTAAAAAGTGTCCCATCTAGACCCCTCCTATACAAATCACCAGAGATGAGGGAATGGCGAGAGGCATTACAGATGAGGTTTCTTCTTTCAGACCGGTTGAAAGTGTCAGGGATGATGCCATCACGGAGATAGGAGTAAATGGCACCATAGCGGGAGGATGCATGGTTGATTATGGTACATATGACATGGCTTTCGGGTGAGTCAAACATGGGATAACGTAGCTCTTCCACTAGGAACTCATATCTGAACTCATGTTCTGTTAACTGCAGAAGTGAAGCAAGGGTGGCCATAGCATCTGCCGCTTTGTTCTCAGCTCTGGGGATTTGTTGAAAAGTGACAAAGGTAAAATAACGTCTTAATGAATCAACCATTTTTTTATAAGGTATCAACTTGTCATCTTTTGTTTGGTATTGCTCATTAACCTGATTAATGATTAGCTGAGAATCCCCATAGATATGTAGCTCTTTGATATTCCACTCTATAGCCATTTTGAGTCCATTTGTTAAAGCCTCATATTCAGCTATGTTGTTTGTACATGGAAATAGTAACTTGTAGGATCAAACCAACACTGCCACCAGAGAGAGATGGTGAAAAGAAGTATTTGTAAATAGGTGCAAACCAACACTGCCACAGAGGTGCTCAATTCCTTTTGGGTGAATACCCTAGCACGTATGGATCAGGAGGATGACTTTGCACAAAGTGTATTTGAGTTTGATTGTATGAAAATGAGTGGACAAAGAGACTACTAACACTCTCCAAGTGTGTTATCAAAAGAGTCTAAAAATTTATCTATTTGACAGAAACGATTCCTAACTTGCCAATCTCAAGCAAAATTGCTTATGAGATCAAGGATTACTATCTCAAAAAGGTCAAAGACACAAGGACCCTAAATACAGGACAAGTCAATCTTCTGGCTCAAGGTTGATGTAATGACGGTTTACTCAGAATCGATAAGCAAACTGTTTAATTCTTGCGTTATGGGCAATGTTCTCAAGTCTGGTTTGCTGTTTCTCTTCGGCTTGGGTTGCTTGGATGGTGGATTGATAGCTCTTGAGGTTTCTTTTGGCAACTTTTTGCTCTTGGTAAACTTTTGATTTGGGTAACTTTGCTTTGGGATGCTTGAGCTGATTGGGCATCACTTGGAAAAGGCTTTGCACCTTAGTAGTCTAAAATCAGAAAACTTGAGTGAAAATAGGCTTCTAGGGCAAGGTAAGTCACTGATTTTATGACCAAATACGTTAAAAAGGCTTATGAAACACCTGAAACTGGGCATGCAACAAAATGATCTCAGGCGATAATATTTAGGCAAGCCGTGCGATGCTTGTTCTGGTGAAGGCAGGCGACACTGTTACCAGATTATGTCCGTGGGTTGCAAATTTTGGTGTTTTTGAGTTGTTTTAAGCACATGTGAAGCAAGCAGTAGTCATTAACAGACCTATCAAGGACAAAGCAACTTGATAGTATTAGGGGAGTCTTGTTTGAAGATGTTTTGGACAATGTTTAAGACTCAAAAAAAACAAGCACATAGTTATCCCTACCAAAGAAAATGGTGAGAAGTCAAAATCTTTGCCCCATTGCTTATGTGCATACGTGCACCTCACACAGCCATGTCACCCCCTAGAGGGCGCCTGTGTTTTTGGTGTTTCCAAGGACTCAACAGTGTACGTTCAAAGGTTACCCTTGTAGCAGGGGCCAGTGTCGCAACCGCCTCCAAACATCCAGGTGTATGCCTATGATGGGAATCTATGTATGATAAACATACGGAGAGATTCTTCCCCCTCCTTGTGCAAAGATTATGACTCCTTTCGGAGATGAACTAGGTAGGCCACTAACTAAGAGGTTTTTACTTGGCTTCTGTTCACAATAACCTTCAGTGCCTCTGATACAGAGCTGGGGCCTCGCAGCCACACCAACACCTGAAAGTCACACACCCCCGCAAGCAGGGCTCGAAGCGACGCCACTCAGTGCAACAAACAGAGCCTTTCCATGATGATAGTCAAAGTCATGAAAAGGAAGTTACTATGGTTTTGGAGTCTTTAGACTCAACAAAACTTGCTTTATTATAGTGAGGTGGAATCACCGGCAATAGGTGTGTACTCACTTGGGTCGTTCCTGGAGGTTCAACTTCCGGCAGGCCCTCTAAAGGTGACTCAGGACTTGGCTCAGATTTGGGTTTCTAATTTTCTGATTCTCCCAAAGGGAGAAGAGCATACTTCTCTAGCCCGTTTCTTTACCTAGACACACAAGACAAACTTAATCACCGAGTTAGTTTCACTCCACCAAATCCACATGCTTTTGGGTTTCTGGTTCTCTCTCAAGAAGAGAAGAGCATAATCCCCTGGCGAATAGAAATGCTAAAGATTCGCTAACTTTCTCTGCTTCCCTACGGATTCATCATATTAGTAAGATCATTAGAATTCTAGGTTCATTCATGGTCATCACCTCCATGTAATGAAGAGCCAAAATTCCTACTCACTATCGAAATCCACAAGAAATTTTAACGGAGCCCTAATTAAACTATGTGAATAAAGCAGGAAAGCAAACACAATGTTTTAATGATCTTCGGCAAACGTCCTGCATTCACACCATTAGTATGTTTTTTTTATGTCTTTGTCAAATCGTCCTGCAGAAAACTATTATGCTGCAGAAAACAAAATTATTTTATGCAACAGAAAATAGAAAACTTGTTAGGAAAATGAAACTGTAAAATAGAAAGCAGGAAATTTTAGTTCACTGCCCCAGAATCTCGCACGAGGAAGTACCTTGAGCGCGCAAGAAAACACAGGGTCCGCGCGAGAAAATAACAGTCCCGCGCAAGGAAACGCCAGTCCCACGCGAGAAAACACACAGTATCGCGCGAGAAAACACAGAACCAGGGGTGAAATTTTGTACAGTCTCGTGCGAAGAAACGCTACAGGAGCAGAATCTCGTGCGGATATCTCTGTACTCTCACGCGAAAATCTGTACACAGACAGTACGGACTCGCAGAAAAAAAAATAAAAAATTTGTCGTTTAGAGAACCTGTAAAATTTTTCCTGAAAACCTGTAAAAAAATAAAAAAAAGGCCAAAAATTAACATCCTGTAGAGTATACCAGGACCCTTGAAACCCTTAGCCTCAGAGCTAGAAAATTAATGAAAATGAAAGGAAACCCATTTTCAGGGCCCCACGGTGGGCGCCAAAAATGTGTGCACAGATGTGTGATCACACTTCTATGAGTCTTTGTATGTGAGAGTGCTCAACAGTGAGTTCTCACAAAATGACCCATAGCTCTCTATCTGAGAAGAGCATGGTTTGAATGTGGCCCTCAGATCAGCCTATTTTACCCAAGCAAATACAACTCAGAATGAGAGATTTGAGTTGATCTAAATGAAACTATTCTAAATGATTTGCCATGCAAACTAAGCTAAACTAATTCATTGAAAATGAAATTAAGCTATATGTAATGGATTTAAACTAAAATGATTTGCAAATAATCTAAAATGTAAATTAATCTAAAATGTGAATGTGCAAGTTGAAATGCTAAATGATTACAAGCTATGAAATTCTGCAGCATAAGTTCGATATCAAAATTCGGGATCCTTGAATGAGCATGAGAGGTCTCCTTTTATAGGAAAAGTTGGATTCGAATGTGAAAGTAGAAGCAATGTGGGATAAATGAAAAAGAGGAAACAATCATCATTTTTAGAAGGTTTGTAATAAAATGGAATTACATTTTATTTTCTTTTATTTTTATTCAATTTGTTTCCTTTTTCATCACAGGAGATCTTTTGAGAGAATATTTCATTTATTTAATTTTAAAGAATAATATCTCTTTTAATTAAATAAGGTAATATTATATAATTTAGAAATGAATATTAATTCAATAAAATAAAACCATTTAATTAAAAGAGGATTTTAATTAAATAACATTATTTCATTCAAAGAATATTAATTTCAATTAAATAATATTATTTTATTTATTAAAAAGGGATATATTTCTTTTAATTAAAAATTGATGGGATATTCAAACTTTAGGGAAAATTGAAATATTTATGATTTGATCAATAAATTTGATTTGAATGTATGACAAATATTGATTCAGGAATTGATATTGATAGATTAAATAAATGGGGCCCAAAGTCTAGGCGACCATTTTATGGTGCATACACAAACATGCGCACGTTAACAAGGAATTCATATCTGATTTATATTCCTTAATCACTGGTGGTTGGATTAGATCTTATTTCAATGTGCCTATTCCTCAAGATTTCTAGCCAGTTTTATTTTAAGTCAATCTACAAACCCTAATACAGTTAACATATTCACTTACAATTAAATGTGAATATTGGGATGCTTTGTGATCAATATATTTTGTAGAAATATATAACTCTACTTCCGTAAGAGAAGGAGCTCTATAAGATCTGGATGAACCTGAAAAAGTGTCAGGGTTGTGCAAAAATGTAAGTTTATGTATCATGCAGTTGTAATTTTTTCAAGGGTAAAATGTTAAATAACATATATTTTATTGATGAAAATATATATATAACCTATTTGAAGAATTCTATTCAAACCCTAAACTGGAACAGCTTGAAAATGGGAGAGGAACATTTTGGTGATAAATGGTCAGGAAAGAGAGAGATTAAAATCACATGTAGCTTCCTATCAATTGATTGCATTTTAAATAGAACTGTGCTTTGTTACTTTCATATGTGTCTTTATCAACCTCTAGAAGGATCCCATCTTCTTTTTCTCTCTACTATATTTTCGAGAGAAGTTCTACATTTAGAATAAAAAATAATAAGCCTTCAAACCTTCCATAGGTTGTTCAATATTGTTCACATAGGGTAAATCCAACACTAGAGAATCATGAGAATCTGGTCTAACAGAGAGTCACTTTATTCTGGTAGAATAAAAATACAATCTAGACAATTGAAATCACATAACAGAACTTGCTATAATAGTCAAAAGCTACTTATTCATTTCACGTTTGACTATGTAAAGCAAAATGCCACAATCCTATGCATAAACCCGATCGAAAATAAGAACATTTAAGGAAGCCCTTCTTCAATACATAGCAAAGCAAAGAAGAATGCATGAATTAATAATCCTCTGCCACATACCTTATGTAAATATTGAGCTCAAGCTCTTGTTGCTACCCCACAATGTCAAGTTGGGACGTATCTCCTACGTGTGTGCAGCCCTTCTCTTTTTTGCAAATGAAATAATGAAATGAGAAATGAAATTCACCTTTTTTTAAAGTTATGCCCATGTTTGTCAATATTTTGACCACCACAAAATTTGTCACTATTTTTACAAACACGAGCATAAATTTTTTTTTAAAAAAGTTTTCCTTCTATAATCCGACCAAGTAAAACCTTCTTATTTTTTGGTCAAAAATTTTGGTAGAAAAACTAGGCCAAATGTACTAGTGTCAGAATGCTTCAATTAAAATAAGAGATAGTTTCTTAATTTTTAAACAATTTTAAATGGTGCATAGTGTGTACCACCTCCTCCATGATAGTGGGTTTTTTGGCATCTATGTGATTCAAATTGTAATTGATAAGCAACTCTTCTCCTCCACGTATTGATTTGATCACACATACAAATACATGATTTCCCTCACATGCCTCAAATATCCAATTGGGTTGCTTCTTAGTTGATGCAGGTCATGTACTGTTTATAAAACTTGCAATATTCCCTGATGCTTTTGGCCTTCCATCACTGTATATAGCTAATGTTTTAATTTGTTCACTGACTTTTTGTTATATATAATTTTCCACAAGTGCATACCTACACATTTTTTTTATATCTAACAATCTACATCCAACTACAGTAATCACAACAAGGTCTGACATACTCCATCAATTCAACAACTTTGTTGTAAGAGACCTGTATGTCATCCATGGAAAATAGGCCCAAACCATGTAATGAAGATGATGCTATATGATATATCTTCTCTCTAACACAAAAAATAGTGTTTATTGGAGGAAGATCATCAGGGACTCATTGTTTTTGTAGATGTTTGTATCTAAAGGGCACCTCAGAGTCACCTTTTCTCTCATCATCATAAGAACACGACCACCTTTGAGCAAGGAAAAATTCCATGCATTTATTGAATTTATTTCTGATCTTTTGACCTTGATTTAGACATACTAAATGTCTCACTTTCTTCTTCCATTCTTACATTTTCCTCGCTCGAGGAAGAGAAATATGACAAATACCTATTCATTGGTACCTGCACTCCATGAAATGAGAGAGACAGGTGGCCATGAGAGAGATATTTTACAAATGGAAAAATACATTAATTTTTATGGGGTGTATTGACTTATACCTAACAATCTATGAGACTTTGTGGGATGCTCGTGAAAGGGGTTTGGGTTTCTACATATGTAAATTAATTGTCTTATGTCATTGATCTATCAAGAACTCAATATTGAATAGCATAGGCATTGAACACATAATTGTATATTTTATTCATGTCATTGATATTCTTCTTCATCCATCTCATCATCAAGATCATCATTGTTGACGACATCATCACCACCACTATCATCGTTGTCATCATCAGAATCATCATCATCATCATCCTTCTCCTCCTCTTCATCATCATCATGATCAGTAGCACCATCATCATCTTTTTCTTCTTCATCTTCTTCTTCAACTGACTCTCGATCATGATCATCATCTTCCACTTCTTCCTCTTCCTCGATATCTTCTTCTTCCATCGCATTATACTTTATCGGTCTTCCTCTTGGATAAACTCTAACAACAAATGACCAACCTAGTTTAGGTGAAACCTCTGAGTAAAATATCTACTCACATTGGCTTGGAAGAATATAGGGCTCTTCCCCAACTGACTCAAACAACCTTGTATTATGTTAATATGATTTAGAACAATAGAAAGAGGGGGTGAATCAATTGTTCTTAGGTCTAGATGTATAAAACAAACTTTAAAACTCTTCAACAAATCAGATCCAATAAGCAATAGCTACTTGGTCATTACTGATTGCATAACAAAAACATATAATAGTGCATTCCACTTATCCAATAGTATCTAACTTGTAAAACACAGAAATGTTCAAACCAAAACATTCACACAAGTATCAACACCAGGATTTATAGTGGAAACCCAATTTGGGAAAAACCACTTTGTAACATGTTACTATTATATTCACTCTTCTGAAGTGAGCTCGATGAAAATCCAACCCTATCAAAGGTTACAAACACACTGTCAGGTGTGACCCAATTAAAGAATTTAAACCACTCTATTAAAAGTGTGCCTTGTTATAGGACTTACATACACTCCATTAGAATGCAACCTTGTTCAAAAGATTTATACAAATGATTGTTAGGTCAACCTTTGTTAAAAGGATTTTGACTAATACAATGATTAGAAAGTAACAGTAGTATTGATCTGAAAAATATACAACTCACTTTGCAAATATCAGATCCAATTCCGTACACATATGCTGGCTTACTGACTATAAACCTTTACCATCACCATCACTGATCTGCTCCGAACTCTCTTCAAGCAATCACAACACTTCTCCTTCAGCCTTCTCTGCTTGTACCATCAATAACATCAACAATACTTCTAGCATCCTCTCTCTATTAACCTCAAGCTTAGGTTCCCTTAATACTTCCTCAATTAGGTCAATATATCTTTTGTTGCTTAATCTCCTTCATAGATCTTAGGGTTAGGTCAGATTCATTGAATCCTTCCTACTTTATATTTTTTGACTATCCTTCTAGAAATATCTCAAATCTCTTAATAGATTTACAATAAAACATTTTACAGTGCATTAAATGCTTTCATACAATAAATAAATAAAGTCAACATATTTTACATAATCCAAGAATTCAACAATGTCGGCTGAAAATCTAAATTCTTCCTCAAATGTAAATTACTGATACTTAGTCAATACAGTGTTCAACTCCTCGGTCTTCATTAAGAAAGATCGGTCTCCTCAAAAACTATTTCCTCGGCTAATACTGATGTTCGGTCAACACTGAATTTACTCGGCATATACTAGCTCAGTCGACACTAACATCACTCAGCTTAAAATAGATTTTTTCACTTTTGCTCGGTTAAGCCTACCAGTTTAGTCTTCATTCTTACTTAGATAAATAATACATTATCTTATCATTGTGCCACATAATCAAGTACTCATTGAAGTATCAAGATAACTCAACCTTTCCTTAGGTGCTATTGTTACCAACCTTGTCTTTCCCCTTAGCAACAATCAAATATATATAGTACTCTCTTAAATAGAAACATTCTTACCAATTAAGGTTTGACATCAATGACAATACAACAATTGCTTCAATTGTAGTTTTCAACAGTATTAATCATTGCAAATCCATTATCATGTTCAATAACAGTTCTATCGAGATCATTTTGATTAAGTCGTAGTCTGTACCATTTCACAATGAAGAGAACTAATTTGAAAGAATTAAATTCAGCCAACTATATCAACCAAAATGTCATAGAATTGATTTATAAAATCTCGAGGATGTAAGTCATTTCTAGATGAAATATTAGTCACCTAGAAGACTGCACTTATCCCAGAATCACAAGTTCTTTTTGTGTCATCCAACTTTTTGATGCAAAATTTATAACCATTGCATAAAATATCCTTGTGATGTTTCACCTACAATAATGTCAAAGATGTATAAATTATTGCATCACAAGTTGAAAAACATATGATTGATTAACAAATTTATAAGTACCTGGAGATCTCTTAAACCATATGCTAAATCTATTTCCTTTTGTGTAACATTGGGATCTCCATTACGATGAACTTGTATAACCAATGAAGACATGGATTCCTATTTTAATCTATGACCATAATTTTGACATCATTCAATCCATACCGTCATCCAATCTTGATTATTTGCAATAAACAAATGTGTTGCATCTCACTCTTTAACAACTGTACAAAAGTAAATAGATGACTTAGAATAGATTTATTTTGAAGATTAAGAATTAATTAACTACAATAACATCTCATAATTTATTACCTTTCACTTTCCTAAATCTATTGTTCCCCACCAAGTACTCCCCTTCAAATTTGTTGGAGTCGAGATCCCAAATGCAATCTATATGGGTCTTTGTTGTAAGATTAGGTAGATATTGAGTAATGTACACCATCATCTGGCATACCATATATCCCTCAACCATAGAACCCTTGGGACATGCTCTTTGTCGAACCAAACCCTTCAAAAATTTTAAGTGCCTCTCAACCATCCACATTGACCTAGCCTGTGCAGGTCCACACAATTCAATCTCCTTAACTTGGTGTATGAGGTAGTGTTCTTGTGCATTGAAAAAAGTTGAAAGTAAACAATTTTTCATTTCACACATTAGTAGACGAATTCTTTTCTTCCAATATTTTATATCTTCTTTATAGATTTCTTTAGATGACAACCACCTATGAGATTCAAAACACAAAAATATATAAATACAAGACTTTATAATATATTACTTGTTTGATATTATTGTTTGATATATTGAACAAATATCACTACTTACCTCGTGTATTTTCCAAGATCATATATCACTTGTTTGATATTATTGTTAAAGTTCTTTGAGAGTGATAGGGGTAGTACATACTGCAACAATTGTCAACTAATCATTTCATATAATAAAAATTGAATGTAGATACACAAATATATTGTAAATACAAAAGACTGTGACTTACCTTGATGAAGGTATGTCAATTATGTGTTTTCATCCCTGACCCAAAATCACTTTTCTTTGATATGAGATTGCTTATATTCATAAAAAATCCTGTAGGAAATCAAATTTTTCATATGACTTCTTTAATGGCATTACTTTGTTGCTTTGTTAATAACCAAGGAAAGACACTTGCATTAATCTGGTCTCCATTGCTATTTGATTCAATGATATTTTTCATTGCATGATTGGAATCATAAATGTCACTACAAATTTTGCCAAGTTTTTCTTTGTCATGTCTTTCATTTAATATTTTCCATAATGTCTTTGTTACATTCTTTCCAATATGCATAGTATTAAAAAAATGCACAATTTGTAGCTGCTCATAGCAGGGCAACCTACTAAATTCTCTCGGATAACATTTTAGTCCCTTTGGAAGGTGGTCAGTGATGCCTTCACGACCTTCCCGATCATCAACTATAGAATTAGCCAACAAAACACAATCAAAATATATAATTTTCAAACATAAACCATTAGGTAGAACGATATTACCTCAAATTCTATTATATTCCAACTGTGATATGTGAGGAGTCATTCTTTGGGGCTTTGATGTAGTCTCTTCTTTATTATTGAAAAGATATTTTTCTACACTTTGATACTTATGATTTCTATGGAGGGAGTGCCTATACTCATCAAACACCTGCTTTCTTAAACTTTTGGAATGATGAGATTTCATCTTTGGACCACACATTGGACATGAAAATCTTTCCTTTGTTTGAAGACCTACAAGATAATGATACAATTAGATTAAATATGTTAAGTTTTAGAATTATAATTATCACGTACAACTAAAATTTTTCATAACATACCACATAAATGTGTCAACCCTGAGGTATCATGAATTATCCACACAAGCATTGCATGGAATTGAAATTGTCTTTTTCCAATTGGTCTAGAGATGTCATACATAGTGAAACCATTCCATAACACCAACAACTGTTGATAAGAGGCATAATATATACATTCATATATTTCACTTGGTACTTACCTAATTGAATTAATAACAACATTAGATAATTATTGTGGTCATTTCACTCCAAGACTTATAATTACATGTAGATAACTATAAAATAATAAATACCTAGAATAATCATTTCCAACATAATGTTCTCCCTCTTTATTGACATCCATGGAGGAAGGTTATTGTTGATAACAAAAACAAGTCACGCCGAGTAAACAAATCTCATCTCTCCAAATGGATTGACACCGTCTGCTGTCAGAGAAAGCCTGAGATTTTGAAGTTCTTCTTTAAAGTGTGACCACTTTTCCTCTATGTCAATAAATGATGAACCATTCACAGGCATTCAAATAATTTCATCATGACTCCTATTGTGTGCATGGTAATCCACAAATTGTGCCAAGCTATTGCACCTGAATAATTATTTTAGATGTGAAATAATGGGGATGTAACGAAGAACTTTGTGAGGCACCTTTTTTGTCATTTGATCATCCCGATATCTACTTGTATGGAATTCAAGACATTCTATTTCATATTCATATTCTTTATGATAAACAACATGATCTTCAAGACAAGCATCTATTGCTTGATACTCCATTCCATTATGTTTCATAGTGGCACATAATTCTTGGTATGAGAGAGGGAGAAAATTTTATGGTGGTAACAAAAACTAACCTATCAATCTATAACAAAAAATATAAGTCATTACTATAAACAATCTTAATGGTACATGTTTCACCTTTTATAGACTATAATGATGTATATTACAAACTTTAGCATATGTGACATTGCTATGTTGGATAAACCATTCATAACCTTCAAATTCACCAACAACAATACAATAGAGAGAAGAGTAGATTGGGAGCTTTCATAAAGGGCTATGTTTGCCTTCTCAAGTAGAGGTATATCATGGATGAAGTATATGCCATCCTCATCATAATCATCATCATCAACAGTAGCAACAACAACACTAGTACCAAATGTGTCAATGATCAATGCATTCATACCATCATCCTCAAATGTGTTTTCTAGCACATGATCATCATTTTCCATGGGATCATGATCTTCAGCTTCAATACTCACACCTCCATGTTCTTCTATATTCACACCCCCATGTTCCTCTGAGATGTGGTGGTCCATATCACTTACTACATTGGGGAGATCAATCTATATAAAAATTATGATAATCAAACCCCCCTTCAATGTGATAATCAAACCTCCTTCCATGGTTCATATGTATATTAATTGTGAAAACAATATAAAAAACAACTTACCAGTGGATTATAATCAAACCCCCCTTCAATGTGACCATTCTCCCTACAATGTCTCTTTGTTGTTTTGATTTTGATTCTTCTTGTCTTTAAGTCATTACAACTCTTGCATGGACAATAACATTTGTCATCGCCTTCTTTTTGAAAGTTAGACAACAATCTAGCGATTGTCTCCCTATTTTGATCGAATTCCCTTGTATTATCTAAAATGATCCTTAATGTGTATATCTGTAAAAAAATTGGATATGTTGTACTTAATGTTTATATCTGCACATATGGTTTTGATAGAAAATGGTCACTCTATTTGGTCGTGGTGAGAACTCTTTAGTTGTGACAAAAAATGACAGGCTACGGTAGGTTTTATAAATGACATGTTACTTTGTAAAACTTGATCAAACTTCTTGTCATACATGACCTTCTTACTATAAAACCCCAAATTGGATGGGATAATTTTGTGGATTATGGCTTAGAAACCAAGGAACCCCAAGCAGATTCAAGGTGGTTTTGACTTTCCACCTAGTTTGTTTCTATTACCTACTTTTGTTACAGGACAGTAAACCTCCTTTCACAATATCTTACTCTTCACTACATTACCATGAACTCCTTGTCACAGCTCCTAATTCTCCTTCATAATACCATTAATCTTCGATCATAAACTATCTCCTATCACAAGTCAACATACATGAGTAAATGAGCATAAACAACAGGGCATAATGCATTGCCTAAAGAGATGATGGAAGGATGACCAAGGTGTGAATCCAGTGTGCTCCTACTTGATCTAGAACCTACAAGAATGAAATAAATGGGGTTAGATCCAAGGGATCTAAGCAATACATGATATCCTATTACATATCCTCATCTATAGTCATGCATGTGCATAATCAAGCCATACATTTCTAGAAGGAAACCATGTTACAAGACATGTGCACTCAGAAATATGATATAGGAGGAAGAAGATACCATCATGGAAAATAGTAAGTAGACATACATAAGTCACAGTGGTGCAAGAGCATGGTCAATACTATGGATGCATCATCCAAACAATGCAACAAAAACATCAAATGTTGGTGTTTCATTTGATTTTGTTATGGCATCATTTCCAAATGAGGCATCCACAACAATAACTCAAAACATGTCATAAGGTCATGGTGTTCCAATACAAGGTGATACAGTCATAATCAAACATGCATTTTTATTATCTGCTTGATGTGATGTCCACTTTTTCTCTGATTACAAAAAATTAGTCCTAAACTGTCTGATCAGATTAGTGATAAAGAAAGTTTTTGGTTGGGTCTAATCACAAGTTATGTGTTCCTTCTAAGAAGGTTTTGTATGGTTTGGAACACTCATATTTGTTTCCTTTGAAATTCATACTTGTCTACATACCCTTACCAAATCCTTGAAGGTATTGTCCCCCTTGCATGTCCATTTTCTATTATTTGATCATAGTCTAATCAGAAGTATTTATCTTTGCAAGTTCACTATTTATTTGTGTTCCTTGAATCCTCTAGGTTGTATGTTGTGTTAGACACCCCCATGTACATTGTGGGAAGTCATTCTAAAAGTTTTCAAACCTTGTTTCTAAGTTTATTTTCATAATTAGGATAGTCCTGAGGTTGTGACTAATTCATTTGTTTAATTAATAAGGGCATGATACCATTTAAGGTACCATGGCATGAGAAGATAGAGATTTGGAAAGGGATAGACTTTAATAAGTTCTTTTTCACAGTGAAAAATGACTGTGACTGTCTTTGGGACTGGAATACAAAGATAGATTTAGGAAAAAGGATTTGTCCACAAAATAAGTTGGAATATTTGTACTAAAATAATTTGAAGGATGGTGTATGGTAGTCTAGGGAATGTCCTAACACCCTCGATAATGGTTGTGAGTCTAAGAAAGGCTAATAGATTTTCAAGTTGTACCAATCCTTGTGATGAACTAAAAGTAAGGCTTAGCGACATTCATAATGTCTACTCACTAAGGATTGGAATATATCTAAATTAGAAATGAGCCGATAGTGAATCATGTGATTAATTGAAAAGAAGTAATAGTTAATCATTAATGCCCCAGGTCATCACATCAAGAAGATAATAAAAATGCAAGGATCTAGCAATAATGCCCTAGTGTTAGACATGGGTCCTCAAAGATCCAAACAAGTAAAATACAATAGTGAGTATTATAGAGTTGTGTCAATAACCAAATCAAATCGAGCAATGATATATACATAAGGAAGAAACAGTCATGGGCCCATGGCCTTGAGCAATCAAGTACAGTAAATAATCATCAATGGAAGCAAATAATGATGCCCTAGACCGATAGTCAATCATGTGATGAATTGAAAACAAGAAATAGTTAATCATTGATTCCCTAGGTCATCACAACAAGCAGATAATAAAAATGCAAGGATCCAGAAATAATGCCCTAGTGTTAAACACGGGTCCTCAAAGATCCAAACAAGTAAAATACATCAGTGAGCATTATAATGTTGTGTCAATAACCAAATCAAATCAAGCAATGATATATATAGAAGGAAGAAATAGTCACATGCCCGCGGCCTTGAGCAATCAAGTACAATAAATAATCATCAATGAAAGCAAATAATGATGCCATATCCTGATAGTCAATCATGTGATGAATTGAAAACAAGTAATAGTTAATCATTGATTCCCTAGGTCATCACAGCAAGAAGATAATAAAAATGCAAGGATCCAGCTCAATAATGCCCTAGTGTTAAACACAGGTCCTCAAATATCCAAACAAGTAAAATACATCAATGAGAATTATAATGTTGTGTCAATAACCAAATCAAATCGAGAAATGATATATACATAAGGAAGAAACAGTCACAAGCCAATGGCCTTGAGGAAAAAGTACAGTAAATAATCATCACTGGAAGCAAATAATGATGCCCTAGCCCAATAGTCAATCATGAGATGAATTGAAAATAAGTAATAGTTAATCATTGATTCCCTAGGTCATCACAACAAGCAGCTAATAAAAATGTAAGGATCCAGCAATAATGCCCTAGTGTTAAACACGGGTCCTCGAAGATCCAAACAAGTAAAACATAGAAGTGAGCATTATAATGTTGTGTCAATAACCAAATCAAATTGAGCAATGATATATACAAGAGGAAGAAACAATCACAGGCCTGCGGCCTTGAGCAATCAAGTACAATAAATAATCATCAATGGAAGAAAATAATGATGCCCTAGCCCGATAGTCAATCATGTGATGAATTAAAAATAAGTAATAGTTAATCATTGATGCCCTAGGTCATCACAACAAGAAAATAATAAAAATGAAAGGATCCAACAATAATGTCCTAGTGTTAAACACGGGTCCTCAAAGATTTAAACAAGTAAAATACAGCAGTGAGCATTATAATGTTGTCTCAATAACCAAATCAAATCAAGCAATGATATATACAAAAGGAAGAAACAATCACAGGCCCGCGGCCTTGAGCAATCAAGTACATTAAATAATCATCAATGGAAGCAAGTAATGATGCCCTAGCCTGATAGTCAATCATGCGATGAATTGAAAATAAGTAATAGTGAATCATTGATTCCCTAGGTCATCACAACAAGCAAATAATAAAAATGCAAGGATCCAGCAATAATACCCAAGTGTTAAACACGCATCCTCAAAGATCCAAACAAGTAAAATACAACAATGAGCATTATAATGCTGTGTCAATAACTGAATCAAATCAAGCAATGATATATACAAAAGGAAGAAACAGTCACAGGCCCGTGGCCTTGAGCAATCAAGTACATTAAATAATCATCAATGAAAGAAAATAATGATGTCCTAGCCTGATAGTCAATCATGTGATGAATTGAAAACAATTAATAGTTAATCATTGATGCCCTACGTCATCACAACAAGCAAATAATAAAAATGCAAGGATCTGACAATAATTCCCTAGTGTTAAACACGAGTCCTCAAAGATCCAAACAAGTAAAATACATCAGTGGGAATTATAATGTTGTGTCAATAACCAAATAAAATCAAGCAATGATATATACAGAAGGAAGAAACAGTCACAGGCCCGCAGCCTTGAGCAATCAAGTACGGTAAATAATAATCAATGGAAGCAAATAGTGATGCCCTAGCCCGATAGTCAATTATGTGATGAATTGAAAACAAGTAATAGTTAATCATTGATGCCCTAGGTCATCACAACAAGTAGATAATAAAAATGCAAGGATCCAGCAATAATGCCCTAGTGTTAAACATGGGTCCTCATTATTTGCTTCCATTGATGATTATAATGCCCTAGTGTATTTTACTTGTTTGGATCTTTGAGGACCCGTGTTTAACACTAGGGCATTACTGTTGGATCCTTACATTTTTATTTACTGTTGGATCTCATGAAGCTAGGGCATTATGGATTTACTAATTGCATGATCATTTGATGGCATGCTTACTATTTGGGGAATAGTTAGACATATAGTTAATGGTTGCAGTCAGTCTTTAGTTGGTTATAAGTCTTTATTAGTGTTGATCCATGTGAGTGGAGGGGGGATGTGGAGTTGGTGTGTGTAAAGAACCATTTTCAAATGGTATTCATTCAATAAACAAAAACATTCTCTGCAAATTGTGAATCTACCCGCAGGGTACAGTCAGCCCATGCAGTGCCTTCAAACGTGTTTTGTGGTGTATTAGTGATTGATTCATGATGTAAGATCATTGGCTTGGGTGTTATTTACATGTCCAAACATTTATTTCAGTATTTTAATTGTTATTAAAGCCTAGGAATTGACTGGTGTCAAACTGCGCTTGAGTTTTCTAGTTGCAACAGTGAATTGGGATTGAGGTCTCCATAATGGATTACTCTTATGCTTATGGCTAAGATTTGTCTATGGATACTGGATAAATTATGCTTGTTCTATGAGAGAACTACATTTGGATATTGGTTATTACATTTGACTACTTAATATGAATGTATGGAGCATACGTCGTTTGTATACTTTAGCATGTATGTATGAAGCATACTTTAGTGGCTTATTGTGTATGTATGGATCATACTTTCTTTTATACCCGAGTCTATATTTATTGATTATAGCTGAGACTATATTACATGTGATTCTATGTGTGAACACATTTTCTTTACATTGAACTTGATTCTTATGATTATAAGATCATATTGGTTACTCTTATGCTTATGTTGATTCATGAGATAAGATTTGAGTATTACTGAAAAGGTAAAGGAGTTGACAAATTTGATAGCACCAAGCTTTGTGGATGGATCTTTGATGATGGAAAGTGTAAAAAAGCAGAGGTAGGTATTTATTTGGCTCTTTGATCATTGTATTTTCTTCATGTGTTGTTGGTTATGATCATGCAATTAGTAAATCTATAATGCCCTAGCTTCAGGAGATATGAAGATCATAAGTACTAGTGCATTGAAATGGGCATAATGAAGCAACGGTGATAATGATACAACAACAAATCTAGACTCACACAGGCCATGAGCATAGCCAACTCCTAGAAAGATAAAGTTGAATACAGACATATATACATGAGTAAATGATCATAAACAATCTAGGGTACCAAACATTGCCTGAAGAGATGATGGAAGGATGACTAGGGTGTGAATCTAGTGTGCTCCTACTTGATCTAGAACCTACAAGAAGGAAAGAAATGGGGTTAGATCCAAGGGATCTAAGCAATGCATGATATCCTATTACATATCCTCATCTAAAGTCATGCATGTGCATAATCAAGCCATTCATAGTCAATCGTGTGATGAATTGAAAACAAGTAATGGTTAATCATTGATGCCCTAGGTCATCACAACAAGCAATAAATAAAAATACAAGGATCCAACAATAATTCCCTAGTGTTAAACATGGGTTCTCAAAGATCCAAACAAGTAAAACACAACAGTGAGCATTATAATGTTGTGTCAATAACCAAATCAAATCAAATAATGGTATATACAGAAGGAAGAAACAGTCACAGGCATGCGACCTTGAGTAATCAAGTACAATAAATAATCATCAATGGAAGAAAATAATGATGCCCTAGCCCGATAGTGAATCATGCATGATTTATTCTATTGCTAGTGAATCATTGAACAAGTTAAAAAAAAGTGTCAAAAAGGTAAGACAATGATCAATATTAGGATCATTGGATTATTTAATGATTTTCAAGTGTTAAGTGTTTGGTAGATTGTCATACATATTTAATCATGTGATGAATTGAAAATAAGTATTAGTTAATCATTGATGCCCTAGGTCATCACAACAAGCAGTAAATAAAAATGCAAGGATCCATCAATAATTCCCTAGTGTTAAACATGGGTCCTCAAAGATCCAAACAAGTAAAATACATCAGTGAGCATTATAATGTTGTGTCAATAACCAAATCAAATCTAGCAATGATATATACAGAAGGAAGAAACAGCCACAGGCTCGCAACCTTGAGCAATCAAGTACAATATATAATCATCAATGGAAGAAAATAATGATGTTCTAGCCCGATACTCAATCATGTGATAAATTGAAAACAAGTAATAGTTAATCATTGATGCCCTAGGTCATCACAGTGTGCAAGAAGATAATAAAAATGCAAGGATCCAACAATAATGCCCTATTTTAAACATGAATCCTCAAAGATCGAAACAATTAAAATATAGTAGTGAGCATTATAATGTTGCGTCAATAACCAAATCAAAGATATATATAGAAGGAGGAAACAGTCACAGGCCCGTGGCCTTGAGAAAGTAAATAATCATCAATGGAAGTAAAGTATGATGTTGAATTCCCACAATCACATGAAGCAAATCGAATGATTAAAGAGCCAAATAAACACCTACCTCTGCTTGCCTAGCTCGACTTTGCCCTCTTCACACGTGCAGTTGGGATTTGGTGAAAATTACAAATGAGCCTTTCTTTTTCTTTTTCTTTTTTTGTTTATAGTCACGTGAGTGTCGAATAACGATGAAACTGTCGCTATTACAACAGCGTCGGGGGCACTTGAAAAAAAACACAAAAATCACACACAAATGGTAGTGTCGTCGCTACCCACCGTTAGAATTTGACCTCAAATGTTGTAGTGTGAGGAACCTTTTCAACAATGGGGAATTGACTTTATTGGTGAAATCTCTGAAAAGTTAGGTGGAGGTCACATATGAATACAAGTAGCTACATATTATTTTACCAAATGGGTAGAAGCTATACCTACAAGATAAGCTACTAGTAAGGTGGTCATAAAGTTCTTAATGGATAATATACTAATCAGATTTGGGTTCCTTACAGATTCATTTTCAATAATGGTATGCATTTTAGATCAAAGGAATTCTTAGATTTTTGTGAAGATTATGGCATAGAGATTTCATATTCCTCACCATATTATCCATAGGGGAATGGACAAGTTGAATCGAGTAATAAGAATTTTCTAAATATAATTAAAAGGATGTTGGATAACAACAAAAAAGTTTGGGATTCCAAATTGAATTTAGCACGATGGACTGATAGGATTCCTACTAAGGAATCTATTGGCAAATCACCATTTGAGATAGTATATGTAAAGAATGCTAGATTTCCATTAGATAACTTATTACCAATTCACAAGTTTATGATAGAAGGAGGGATTGAGTTTGAAGATCCAATAGAGAGAGATGTGTATAGTTGATTGAATTGGATGAGATGAGAAGGAATTCTCAAAATCATAACATTAGAATGCAACAACAAGTAAAAAATATTCATGAAAAGAGGACGAGTGATAGAAAATTTCATGAAGGTGAATGTGTACTCATGTGGAATACAAAAAAATAGGATCAGGGGAAGCATGGGAAGTTTTAAGCCCTTTCGATTGGACCTTATATAATTGCAGGAAAAGGGGGTGAAGACTCTTATTACTTGTACAATACTACAAAAGAACAATAGGGATTTCTAGTGCATGAACAATTCCTAAAACACTTCTTTTATTGAAAGAAGTTATATCCATGCACAATGGATTAGGTTTTCATTGTACATATCCACCATTGTTACTATTGTGTTTTCTTGTTGCATATTTCCATTTTAGTCTACTTCACCCAGGGTTTTCTCTGAATTCTTTCATGTATTTGTTAAATACCTCATCCCTAGAAAGAGTCATTGTTGGAACCTCAAAATATTGACACAATTTTGATCAAGTATAATAATTTTTATATTCCTTCTAGTAAACCTTGTCTGTCATCTCCAAGCTCATCACCTCACTTTATCCTTAATCTCTAAGTGTGGATGAATTAAAGGAGCTCCTCAAGCTCCTATTTATAGAGGTGTAAACCCTAATTGCTCATGTTAATCCTAATTCATCATGGTAAACCACTATGGACCTTGTGAACCTTTGTGGTCTATTTGAGGTCATATTTTACCCATTTTTATGTCATTTTCACCTAATTTTAACCTAGAGCTTCCTTTTGATTTATTGAGATATTCTACGACATTTTTTGTTTAAAAAAAAAAATTCAGTCAATTTCACGAGGGGGCATTACCTATTTCCTAACCAAGTCTAGCTTGGGCATGTATCAATAATCGAGAAATTTCTTTGAAGCAATGCAACAAGATGCATTGTCTTAAGGAGGGGCAAAATGTAGTCACCTAAAAATGCCCTCATAATTATCCTCAATAATTTTATTAATTAAATAAATATTTATATTTATTTAATTAATTTAATATTTTTTCCTCTATTATATAAATAAATACACTTATTTATTTAAATAATTCATTAACCTTATCTATGTGTTTTCTATCCTATGACTAAAAAATAAATTCATTATCCCTCTTTTAATCTCCTCTTTCTCCATCTACTAATAAAATCCCTTTCATAAATGTATTTATTCTCCCTTTTCAATCTCTGCCAATCATATTTATTTAAAACTATGTGGCAAGTGGCATTTAAATTTCCACCTAATTCTTTTGTCCCACATTCTTCCCACAAACCAATTTATTTTATGAGAACACCTATAAAATCCCTTTTCCCTCTCACTTTTTTGGGTCCCTTTCTTAAAGATCAAATGTCATCATGCTATTTGAGCTTTTACACATCAAATCCTTTAAGAGACATCCATAGGTCTAATCGGGGCATGTATCAACAATCAAAAAAATTTCTTTCAAACAGTGTGATAGGCTACATTGTCTCAAAGAGGAGAAAAATGTAGACACCTAAAAAATGTCCTCATAATTATCTTAAACCCTTCTATTAACTAGTTAAATATTTATATTTATTTAACTAATTCAATTTAACTTTTTCCTCTGTTATTTAAATAAACGCACTTATTTATTTAAATGATTCATTAACCTTTTCTATCTCTTTTCTATCATGTGACTGAAAAATAAATTCATCATCCCTCTTTCCATCTCCCCTTTCTCTATTAATTAATAAAATCCCTTTCATAAATGCATTTTTTCTCCCTTTTCAATATATACTAGTCATATTTATTTAAAATCATGGGACAAGTGGCATTTAACTTCCCACATAATTCTTTTGTCCCACATTCTTCCCACAAATTAATTTCTTTTATGAGGACACCTATAAAAGCTCTTTTCCCTCTCACTTTTGGGGCTCCCTTTCTTGAAGATCAAATTCCATCACACCTTTTGAGAGATTTTAAATATCAAATCCTTTAAGATCCATCCATATCTTGACCATTCTCATCAAACAACTATTTACATTCTTCGTAGCCTCTTGTGTAATGCTAAAAATCTAAGAGAAAATAAAGTATTGAATGCACGATCTTGGTAGATAGGAGATCCATGAAGTCAAGCATCTTTTGAATTTATGTTTCTATTTGTGTATGTTGTTTTATATTTGCATTTCTTAAGGATAAGATATTTATGAATCTTTTTCTTATGGTTGAGATTATTTAGGATTCATAGTATTTATTTTCTCATTTTGTTGTCATCACTAATAATAATCATAACAACCATAATGGTTATAATGGAGACAATAGTGGAAATGAAGGACATTCAATCAATAGAAACGAAAATCATCAAATCCCTAGAATGAGCTCTAGACTAATGATACCCACTTTTCCTCTAATAGTAGAACAACAATAAGACAATGAACCTATTTTGGTGGAGTTACAAGACCAATTTCATCAAGATTGGATAGATGGAGGGCTACAAGTAGAAATGTCCCTCAAATATTACATGGATATAATAATGAGGCACATACTCAAGAGAGGTATTTGATACTATTACCTTGATTTAAGGAGGAAGATTGGAAAGCTCAACATACCATATTTTGACAGTGTGGGGAAGACCACAACACATGCATGGGTCTATAAAGTGGATACATACTTCCAACTCAATCCAATGTTGGAAGAGTAAGCAATAAAGTAGGCTCCCCTACATCTAGATAAAGTGGCTCAAGAATGGTGATATAATGGCATGATCACAATGGGCCATACATGTAAATTACACCATACCTAGAGTTCATGGAAAGACTAATAGAAATATTTGATAACAAGGACCTTGAGCTTCATTTGAAGGAACTAGCACAACTAAAGAAATGGGGATTGATTGAAGAATGTGTTGAAAACTTCCAAAGACTTTCTATATTGGTAATTGACATATCCTAAAGAATGTCAGTTTTCCTATTTATGGATAATTTAAAGAACCCTCTTAGGGGTTGGGTCAAGGCCCTCAACCCTAACTCGCTTCAATAAGTCATTCATAAGGCAATAGATATGGGATCAAATGCACCCAAGGACAAAGCACCATCAAAGGGATCATTAATTCGAGAGGATAAATCCAAACATCCCTACCAAAAGGAATTTCCAAGGGAAACAAAATGGATGAAGACATTAGACAAAAATTGAGAATGGAGAAACTTTTTTGTACTTGCAAGGAACCTTAGGAACCAAGGCATAGATGCATGGAAAAGGTAAAGATTCATTGTATAGAAATAAGACCTTGATCTAGTGATGAAGAAGATGACTATGATCAAGGAAACATACAAGATAACTCAAAGGAATAAACCTTCAAAGCAAAAGATCCTCCACCTCAAGAAAGGAAGAGTGGTACAATTGCGACAATGACTAGAATTTTGGGATATAATTGTTTTAAGGTTCAAGGTATGTTGCAACGAAAAAAATTAATGATACTAATTGATAGTAAGGAAACTAATAACTTTTTTTAATTTAGCCTTATTCATTACCAAGGGGATCCAAATAGTGGGGCAAGAGATTTTTGGTGTGAAATGGTAGTAAATCCCAAATGCCATGTTCAACCATGGTACCAAATATGAAGATCACCATTGGAGACTACACAAGCAATGATGATTTCCATGTTGTGGAGTTAGGTAATAAAAATTATTTATTTCACATTCAATGGATAATGTCCATTGGTAAGTATTCAAAAAATCTACAAACCATGAAATTCAAATTCAAAGTAGATGTCAAAAAGGTGGTATTAAAGGGCCTATCTAATGAAGTTCTGGAAATGGTAACAACCAAAGGTATGAAGGACATATGTATCCTCAAAGCATCAATTGGACCATGCTAAGTCATTTCTCCTCCAAATCCTTAAACAAAAAGTCTCAATATTATGATGATGACTTACAACCAAACATGGATAAACATGGTATACTTGTTGATACATCCCCTACACTTGTCCACCATATGGAGAATGTGAAGACACCATCAAATTAAAGATAGGTACAATTCCTATCCTCACAATACTATACAAGTACATCAATAAGTTAGTGAATAACATTAATAGATCTTTCAAGTAACTATTAAACATAGGACTTATAAAGCTCGACTCAAAATCATCAACATCTTCCATGGTGTCAATGAAGAAAATAGATAGAACTCTTTAAAGGTGCATTGGCTACCAAGCTTTGAAAATGAAAAGCAACTATATAAGATTGCTTGTGGGCAAGCAATTTCAAGGAGGGAAGAATTTTATATCCCACTCCAACTTTTGATTTATAAAGTAACATCATAGGGCTAGTTGTGACAAACCTAGGACACCCCATATTTAGTTAGTATCAATAACAATACTTGAACTTAGCAAGTATAGTAAAATATGAAGTTATAAGACAAGACAATCTATATTATTTTTACAAATGGGGTTGACAACATACAATACCATGCAAGTTTGATTTGCAAAAGTATATGAATAAATTGATTGAAACAAAAGATATCTATGTCAAAGAAATCAACATGAAAGTTGAAAATGGTATAATTGCTCAAGGAAATCTTCTTATTTATAAGACTTCAAGATTTTCTATCAAACATATTCACAAGGTAGAAATGGCAAGATATTACTTTATCACATCAATACATAACCTCATAAAAAACAATGGTCTATATATTGAAATAACAATAAAAGAATATTCATGATTACTACCTAGGGGTAGATTAATATTGATAATATTTAGTTAACTAAATTATTAGCTCATGGAAGAGATACAATTTACATGGATCATGATGGTTAACGCAACCCCTCATTACATATTAAAGAATAACCATCCACTCCACTAAAGAAATCAATTGAAATTGTTCATATTTACACATTGTACTTAAGTGCTTAATGAACCTTATTGCAGTCAAAAAAGGTGGTATCGATCCACCGTTGGCAGGTTAAAGAAACACATGTGCATCTAGAATCAGTTATAATCAATATCCTAAGAAAATCATACCATAAGCAAGATAGATAAGAATAAGAGACAATGATAATTATGTCATTTGCATATTCACAAAGAGTTCACTATACTAGTAATTGCATTTTTAACTTATCCGATCCATCAAGGATCAATTCATAAATAAATTAGACATCTCTTCTTATCATATTAGATACCATATCAAATTTCTAGTTATTCCAAGAAGAAATAAATCATTTGATGTTGTCTCTATCTTACCAAATCGGATTGTTCATACATTATCACATCCAATCGCTTAAAGATTAATTTGTAGCTATATCAAATTGCTTTGCATTTTCAAATTAACCAATCAAGTTTATTGTTTAAATTAGAAATTATACGCATTTGATCCATGAAGGACCATTTCATAAACATGTCAATTATTCCTATTCTTCCAAATTGGATATCACAACAAATTCCTAGTGTTCATAAATCATTGGATCTTGCCATTCGATATTTGTAAGATCAACACAACGTCCACCAAGTCAATATTTATATCAAATTGTTATTGTAAAGGACTTAGGTCAATCTATCTCAAAGAAATAATTATATCAATAGTCTTTCTTGGAGGTAGAATTTCAGAATTGAAATAACTTAGTCCCCATTGATATAAAGACATTTAGCAATTGCACTGATTAATAAGAATATTTAATATTATACATTAAGAGTGTTTCACTCTTGCATTTCCAATCTATGCATATCCTACAAATTAATTTCTCTAAAAGTATTGTATTGTAAAGCAAGAAATCTAGAGCTATCAATATATCAGAATTGTGTACAAGCTATACAAGAAGAATAAGTATATTGCAATATTTATCATAAGAAATAATACCTAAAACCTAAGAAAACTCATAAGGGGACATTCCATCATCCATAAAATTCATAGGAGGATTTACAATCTAAATAGCCTTCCCTAACTTTTGGCTAGAACTCGTCAGTAGGACCCTCTTGAGAAGAAAATCTTGATTATTCAAAGTGACCTAGAGTATTTGAATGCTTGTAGTATAGTTACAAATGGTAATTATTCTCACCTCAACTACTCTTTTTAGATTTAATTTATGGCTTCCAACTTTCCTTTGAGTTTGTTGATTATTTCTTTATGCTTAATCGTATCCTCTTTAAGTCTATCAATATCTTCTAGGACTTCTTACTGCATGTTTTTCAATTTAACATTGATAATAGGATGAGAAAAATCACCACTAATCTTTGGTGTAGTAGATGGATCTATTAGTTGAACCTTTTGTTCTTAATAAAAATCCATTTTCAAAAATCTTGTTCTCCACCCAACACATCTTGATTACAAGTTGTTTTAGAATAAGACAAAATCTTGAACTCTAAATCATGATTGCCTACAACAATTAAGAAAATAAGGGATGTATCTTGAACATCACCATCACTCATTGTAAGGCCAACATCTCAGCTTGATCTTATCTTCAAGTGTCTTATATTTCCCCTTCTCCTATTACATACACTCCTCATACATGCCCCCATTGAAGGAAAGGGGCATTCTCCCATTAAGATCCTTCCTCTAATCACCCATTGCAATCATTAGAATAAAGCCTTCTATGCTACGAACAACCTTCCTATTACTTCTATCAAACTAGTCAACAAAAACCCTATATTAGACCCCAAAGATAAGTCTCGTCTCCTTGACAAAGGAATTTAACTTCTAATTTGAAACTAGGTCGTATCCCTTGTAATTAACTTAGAGGAAAGCATAGGCTCAACATTTTGGATCCATTTAATCAAAAGAAGGACAAGGGCCTAGTGAAGAGGGAATAAGCCTTACACTTCCATGGTAGAGTTAGAATTGAAAAATGAATTTTATATTAATTAAATAGGAGGATATAGGTACTTAGCGCTAAGATCAATGATGGTTAACTTCTATTGATGACATTCTAAATCACTTTGTCATTGTCATGAAATTGTGTACCTCAGTTTAATAAATGTTTCATAAAAAAAACCCATGAATCGATTTTAAGCACTACAAGGTCAATCTCAACTACAAAAATATTGAACTTGAGATGTTTGTTAATGAGGTACCTAAAAGGTTGTTTGTCTTTGCCTTTTGAGCATTTGGATCTATAAGGTCATGTTTAGAGAAATCATTTATGAGTTTATATACCTAATAGTCGATAAGTTATCCTATAAGTCAAACTCTTTGTGAATTAAATTAATGATTGCTTATGGTAGTTTCTGGATTCGACTATGTAAGAATTCTTAACATCAACATTTCAGATCACACTACATGATCCATCATTAGGATGCTAATGGATTAATGATGATGATAGATATTAAACACATTTGAATCCTTTATTGTCATTTAAAATTGAAGTGTGATTTTACAATTCACTTCTTATCATGTGAAGATCATCAATACAACTAAGTACACATTAAATATCTTTAAATAACATGACATAACAACATGTTACACAAATATATGAACTACTAATATTAAAAAATGATAAAATTAGAATTTAAATTCAGAATAGTAGAATTTAAGAATTATTCACAAAAAAATCAAATTTAACCTGAATCAATCTCAACCAACATAGAGGTACATATGAAAAACAAGATTAATCTTAAAAAAGAAGTGAATATATTGTAATAAGTACTAATAAGAATAAAATAGAAAAAATGAATATATAAAATTAGACACGGCAGGCTAAATATTTGGCTTTTACCCTATGCTAACTAACTTTTTTTGGGTTCGGACATTCTAACATGTATGCCAAGTGAGCCCTAAAATATATTTAGGCTGTTTCGTATTTGACACATGTAGATAACCGCTTGACTTGACCAAGCGTGTGACGGAGACATTTTCTAGAAAATGCCTACTATAAAGTGTCGCCTCTGACACTGTAAATGGCTCGCCGAGTATTGCCGGCAACATTCTGGGAACTGACGGGCGGCAATTCGAGGGATTCGAACTGTCGTCAATCCCTTCTATTCCGGCAAAGTTTTGTCTAAAGTATCCAAGGACGGCTGGAATTCTAGGATTCTGTTTAAAATTCTCTGCAGATCGATTTAAGAGCGCTCAACTTTACTGTAGAAGTGTCTGTTTAGAGGCATTTTCAATCAGGTATGGTTCTCTGCTCTCAAATGACTTAATTTTCACCGCAAATAGCTCGAATTGAATTTGACAAGCTCTGCATTTTAGAAGGTTAGGGATGTTGAAGTTGTTTTATCTTACAATTTGAATTGAGGGGTCTAGGAAAAATACATGAGTTTAAGCCTGCTATAGACCAGATTCAACTAAATTTTAAATGCAAATAGCTCTAATTGATTTCAGCATGCTTTGCATTTTAGAATGTTAGGGACGGTGAAGTTGTTTTATATTCCATTGTGAATTGAGGGAACTACGAAAGATACACGAATTTAAGCCTGCTAAATGCCAGATTAACCTAAAAGATCATTTCTGTGCATTTGGTTTAAAATTCCTTTTTTCAGACATTATGTTGTCTTAATGCATGTTTTATGCAGTGCGCTGTTTGAGTTTTTATATGCGAGATTATTATGGTTGTATATATATTTGTAATTGTGCTTGCTTGAAATTGGTACATGGCTATTGATCCTCTGTGCAAATTTTGTTTAGATTAATTGTAGGGTTCTGTTTGAAATCTTCTACAAGTCGACTTTAAGAGTGTTCAACTCTATTGTAGAGGCGTCTGTTTAGAGGCATTTTCAATCAGGTGTGGTTTTCCGCTGCAAATGACTTCATTTTCACTGCAAATAGCTCCAGCTGAGTTCAGCATGCTCTGCATTTTAGAATGTTAGGGATGTTGAGGTTGTTTAATCTTCCATTATGAATTGAAGAAACTATGAAAGATACACGAGTTTAAGCCTGCTATAGGCCAGATCAACCTAAAAATAAGATGATTTCTGTGCGTTTAGTTTTAAAACTCTTTTTTCAGACATTATGTTGTCTTAATGTATATTTTTATGTAATTCGCTGTTTGAGATTATTACGAGTGCAAAATTTGTAATCGCGCTTGCTTGATATCGGTATGCGGCGCTTGATCTTCTGCCCAAATTCTCGTTGAGATTAAATCTGACATTCTTTATATTAGGTTCTCTTGCTTTATAAAAGCGCTTTGTGAGATGCCCATCTTTTAGATAGCTTTTATAGCTATCATATATTTGCAGAGGCATCTAGTGTCAAATTATATATTCCGTGTTAGAATAAATGAGATACCATGGACAGCTTCAAATTTTATTTCGTTTTATTTCAGATTCATTTTTTAATGGTTTGTGTTTAAAGTGGCATTCTTTAAACTGCACTATTCTGTGATCTGAAGTGGAAGAGAGGCCTGTCAGTTTTGGAGGTTTATTTGTCAGATTTTTTCTATGGAATCTTGTGTTTCCTTCAAAGTCTTTTTTAAAGCGTTATAGTCTTTTGAAGTTCTATTTTCGTAGCACTAGTGCTCATTAATAATATAAGTGATTCATTAATAAGATGGGCGATCTCGCTCATGGAACGCCTCAATTAAAGGGTCTTGCTAGGGTTTCGGTTGAGTTTGTGACAGTTGCATTGCCTTTTAAAATGCTCTGTAGACAATGGTCTTAGGAACAATTACATAGAAATTTGCACTTGTAATCTAGCATATAGATCTCTCTGTGAAAATTTCATTTTAAATTGAACAATCGGCCAAACAGTACTTATACACGCATTATTCTAAATGATTAAAATACGCTGTGATCGGCAACAGATCACAATGGCCTAAGAGCATTTTATCTAATCTGATTTTTCTGCAGACACTATGATTGAGGAATTGAGCTCAAAAGCCGGGAGTTCACGGACCCAGCCCTTGCTGACAAAGGAGCACGGGAGCCGCAAGTTTGGTGAGGTTGCAGGCGGCGTTACTGCTGATTGTGCAGCTGTTGTTTGTTGCCCCTGTGCTCTGTTGAATTTGGCTGTTCTTGCCTTTGTGAAGTTGCCTTCAGGTCTCTGCAAAAAGGCATGGAGAAGAGTTAAAAGAAAGCGGAGAAAAAAAAGCAAAGCGGCACAAGGGAACGATGTTGTGAATGAGGATTCTGACATGAAAGACTCTTCTGAGAATTCTTCTCAGGATGAATTGTTGACTCCACGATACAGCTCAAATGCTATGACCACTGAACAGACTTGTGTCAGTACTGAAAAAGTTTGGGAAGAAGTTGCGGGAAAGAGTTATGTGGGGTTTTGGAGGAATCTTTCTAATAGGGAGCAGACACCCTGATTCTGATTCAGAGGATTCCTACAAGAGAAAATAACGTTCAAAGCAGTGTCCTAAAGTCTTCTTACAGGCAAGCGTTTTATAATGATGAAGAAAAACACTTCTTTCAGAAATTCTGATGATTTGTTGATTCCTTATAGGGTGGTCTATTCTTTGAATGTGGAGGCGGAGGTTTGTGTTAAGATTGCTTCCCTTCTCATTCGCTGACACGCTAAGAAGTGTACAATAGGTTAATTGAGTTTTGGATAGAGTTAAGATGTTGCAGTTTTTGTATTCTGGTTTGGATAGATATTGGTGTATGGAATTGGTGCCTATATAAAGGTAAAATCCTCAGTGAAGGTGGCTTTTTTGTATTTCTATCATATTGAGCAATCAATGTGTATATTCCTAAATGGGTGCTTTTTGTAAAATTCTGGAGTTGGACTCACTAATCATTTGTTGTACTTTTCTTCGCGACACTTTAATGAATATCATTGTCTCTTTTTTTTAATATGCATGTGATTTGAGTCATCCAAACAAAATGGCTTAAATACATGATCTTTCGGTGTTTTGCAGAATGTTTGGAAAAAGGTCGGTATTTGGTGTTGGTATGAACTTTGGACATAGCATTGAGGTAGGTGACTTGCATATAATTTTACTATTTTAGCTGTCAGTGTACATCTGAAGTAAATCTTGTATAAAATGATTACGGGATTTTCAACTTTAGAGTTCCCTTTAACCAATGGGATTCCCTGCCCTAATTGTATGAATGATTTGTCTCGGTTGTAGCATGTAAGTATCCTCGCCTCATGAGCATAAGTTTCCTTTCTGTAAGGATAAGTTGGGTTTAACTGAGACTACATAGTGCAGCTTGTCAACATTTTTCAAAATAATCTTCTATCCCTATTTTTTTAATCCCAGGAAAATATTTAGCTTATCTTGAAGAACATACTTTTTCATTAGAACATTGTAAATCTTAATGTATGTCACATCAGCTCGAGCTTTCATCTAATATATATGATTCAATGGCTTCCATTTTTCAGTCTTTATATTCATAACCATTCATAGGAAAGCATTGAAACATACATATTCCTAAAAAGATCCATGATTGCAAGGAAATTCTAGAGAGTCCCATCTCTCTCTTGGTTAGTCTACCAAATAAAGACCTGGCAGTGATCGAATGTTAATAGCCAAGGGAACAAGGATATACCCTTTGGCATTCGGTGTGCTTTGGTCATGAGCATAGGCTATTTGGCCAGTGCTTGTTCTGCACATAAGCACAAGAACATAGGAGCCGCTTAAAGAGATCAGAGACTACACAACTTCTCAAGACCAGTGACAATCAGCTAGCCTTTCTAAAGAGGAACAACTACCCAATCACAAAGACAAGGCTTCATTGAACACAAAATGAGCAACTCAAAATTAAAGACTCTTTTCATAATCTTGTCTTAAAAAGGAAGACAACGAAGTGGAAGACATTGAAATTGAATAACCAAAGGATTCGTTAAAAGCCACACAGAACAAGCTTGGGACCAAAGAAACAAATGCTCAAACTTAATCAGGCGATATCCTTGCACCAAAAACTGATTAAATACTTTGCACATAAACAGTTGATGCTTGAAAAATGATGACCAAATCTAGGGCTTCTAATGGAAGCAGAAGGCTAAGCTCAAATCTGCAGCTTTGGTTTAACAGTTCAAGCTCTATGTCGAAAAATGAAACCCAACATCAAAGTCTCAGCTAAAAAATAGAACCCCCATTCCATACAGATGCATCCCCGAGGGTCTAAGTGATGTCCCCAGTGTCACAGAGATTCCAGGAACTTGGGGAGCACATCCCCCTTTCAAAACTGGATATCCTGTTCCATTTGGTGCATAGAAATCGAAAAAATAACTTCAAAGGAAAAAAACCTCAAAAAGTTAGTTAGGGAGGATATTCATTGCAAATTCACAACATTATGTCAACGAATTTTTGCCGTCTCTAAAACCGCATTTCCCAACCTTAAAACTTGGAGAAACACTGATAAAAATCCTGAGGGAAACACTAGGAAGTTTGGAGGACAGAATAAATATGAGTAGGTGTGGATTCTGAAGAAACACTTACTTGAATGGTTGGGGAGTGCCCTGCCTATAGTCACTTCCAATGTTGCATCGAAGACTAATCTGCTTGACAGGCAAGTGCCACGTTGAAGTTTGACCAATTTAGATGCTGACAGTTTCATTGATTCTGGTAGACTTTCCTGTGAATTTTCTCAAGGGTGACCGTTGAAAACAATTTTGGGACAACCCGTACTAGCATCAGAACACAGCTGCTATCAATATTCAGATTTTGATATGTAATTTTTGGACAATTTATTTGACCTTTATCAAAAGATATAGGTACTAAACAAACAAATCTCAATGGAAAATGGCAAAATTCTGTTCACTTCTAGACATACCCTCTGTAAGAATACATAAAATGAGATATTTGGATCCAATGTAGTAGATGTTCTGAAGTGGTACATATTGATGTCTATCGACGCCTGCAAAGTGTAGAAAGAGATCAACATTTGCTCTTGGGCATGGAAATAATCATTATATTCCTGTTGGCATGTCTGGTTCACACTCTTATGCAAAGAGAGCCCATTTTAAAGTTTTCTGTACCCATACCTTAGGAATTTTTTGGCCATACCTGTGTACCCAATTCTGCGTCCCATATCCACATCCATACCAAAATTGGCAACTTAGGTTGCCAGTAAAGCTGAGTTAAAACTTCAAAATTATAAATTAAAGAGCTCAGTTAAAATTTCAGCATATCTGTACCCATACCCGTACCCAAAAAAAAATGATTGCCATACCTGTGTACCTGATTCTGTATCTCATACTCAACCTGTACTTGAATTGGCAACTTAGGTCGTCGGTAAAGCTCAGAGAATAAAAATCCCAAAAATGTTTGTACAAAACCACCCCAGGAAGCCTCAAAGGAGAACAGGAAAATAAAAAGACAACAAGAACAAGACAGAAAACTATCAACCCAAATAATGATGAAGGAGAAAAAGAAGTGAGCCCAATCCATAACATTCCAGCTATGATCGACAACATAAGTCCATTTAGAGAAACAATTAGCAACAACATTCCACTTTCAAGGACTATGAATAAAATAGATGGATTAAAAATTTTGAGCTAGGTGAAAATTTTGAGCCACATAATGAACAAACTTCCACGAAGACTGAGGAGTTTTCACATTAATAACCCTTTTCCAACCCAGCTCACAAACTTTCTCAATAGCTACTAAGACAACATGAGCCTCCATGTCACTATTTGTAGCAATCCCCATATCTAAAGAAAAAAAGAAGTGAACTGACCCAGTACTATCTCTTCCAATTCCACCAATCTCTGCAACTCCTAGATTACCTCACGAAGAACCATCAGCATTAATCTTATAGTATCCCAAAGGAGGAAGAGACCATTTGCCAACATTATTCACCTTATTCAAAGATCTAATATATGACTTAGATTAGTTGAGAAGTTCAACTGCTTCCAAATCTATTTTTTGAAAAACTAGATTATCAAAGGAAGAAAGAACAACTTCTAAAGAGCACTTAGCCTGTAAGGCTTCTTTCGGAGAGCTTAGAACTTTTTGCCAAATATACCTAATAATACTTTGATAGTCTTTGAAAATTTGACGATTTCTCTGCAGCCAAATTTGCTGAAGGATGACTATAAGTTCTATATCCCATGCAATCAAAAGAATAGAGGCTGAGGTAGGGGGGCGATCCTAAGTAGCCCAAAATTCAAATGGAGAAGAAGCCTGAAGAAAAAGGGTGACTCCTAATGAAAAATGTGTTCAAAATTGTCTCTCCCTTGCTTGACCTGTGAGCATAGGAAGGACTCCACCTGTGAAAGGAAGACTGACTGTTTCATTGCCCTCACCAGGAAACCTGCAAAATATTTTTTGCATTATATAAAAATGCGAGGCTATTTTTTGGAGGCTTTCATTTGAAAGAGCAGTCAGTTCAAACACTTACTCTGTGGAAGGAGTTGATTAGCTGATCAAAATTATTAAGAAAAGATTTTGATTCTTTCAAGACATGCGAACCATTGTTGAGTTGGAAAAATATGTGCAAATCGGTGGTAAGCTAAAGACATGATGAAATGGCAACCGAATTGAGGGCTTCCTATTGAGCTCTATAAGTTCACTTTTCTTCTTTTAGTTTCTCTTGAAGAGATGAGTATGTTGACAAATTTATACTTGGCGATCTTATTTCCTGGAGAAAGGAGGGATGTGTTGTGACTCTATGACAATGATATGCTTGAAAATTTAGTTCTCCTAAATTATGGTGTGTATAGTATAGTGGCTGGTAACTCATGTTTCGGTTTGCATACAAAAAAATACGCATTGTGGATCACAGCAATTGCAGAATCAATACAGAAAGGACATTGATAACGACAACCATTACCATTCTTAAGCAAGTTGTGGAAATTTGCTTAAGAGAATTGTATTTCAATTTTGTGGAATTAAGTTGTGTGATTCTTCAATTAAGTTGTCATTTCTGAAATCATAGTGGTTGCCATGGCTGGGCTCCTGTAATGTCTCTTTAAGGTAAAGTGCTGGGATTCGGTTAAAAATTGTCTGTCATCTAGAAATCATTTATTTCAAATATGCTAATGAATTATTTGAGCTTAAGATGTAGTGGGTATATCACATTTGAAAGAATCTTAAGCAAGAAACAATAAGATTTATGCCCATAACAAGAGAGACTCTCCTCTTCTAACTTTAGGCTTTGTTTGAGCATGGGAGGTTTCTCTAAGTTTTGTGATGGTTGAATTGCTTCTAATTGATAGAGTTATGATTAAATTGGATGACATAAGTATAAAAATACCTAATTTAATTGTCACCAACATACCTTAATACCAATTTAGTTTAAAATCGTAGACTAGAATTCTATTACAATAGACAAGGGTAAATAACGTTGATCTACTTGTTAATGGACCCTTGGTCTACTGGTGAAGTTGGAAGGTTCTTAATGAACTCATTAGGGATCAAGTCTTCTTGAGTGTAAGGCTCCAACATCAAAAGAAGGGGTAAGGCCAAGATTGTGCCCCAGATGAATTTTGTGGAATGGATACCCCTTAGTCCTCGGCTCTTAGCCGAAGAGGTTTAGCATATGGCTCGTGCTCCCATATCGGGTAGCTAACAAGTTGTCATGGATGACCTCCATAAAAAAAGAAAAAAAATCATTGATCTACTCATGATAGCACCATATTTGATATTCATAATTAAGATTATCAAACTATGAATTGCCATAAATTAACGCAGATCTACTTTAGGATTAAATTAGACGTGGTTGAAATCCATTCTTTATTTGGTTAACACCAAAGCTTTATTATTTTGAAAACTTGTACTCAAGTAGAGATTGTATAGTTTCATGTTGTTCAAACTAGTTTTTGGATCTACTAGGTTAAATATATCATACAACAGTGGTAAAGCATGCAAAATTTAGAACATATTCAAGTTAGACTATCATTCATAAACACCTAGGTCTTTATGAATTTAATACACACATAATTAGCAATCTAGTTGGCAATGATATTCTTACTATCTTCAAGTAATTAAACACATTACAACAAAGTAACAAATATTCACAACTAAGATTGATATGAACTTCTTTCTCTATTAATATAAAAAGATTTTAAAATTCATATTGACATTTTTTTGGATAGGGCCTATCTTGACCAACTACAACTAATCATAAAAGATATATAGTTAAAAAGCTAGCCTAGGGCTAGTGACTCTCAAAAACCCTATAGCTTTCACTAATCTAATTGGCCTTACTTTGCTATAGTGGTTTGAATTTGGCTATACAAATCTACACTTACTACAACTACTAACTAATGACTTCTAGTTAGGCAAGACATACATTGGCAACCAATGTTAAAATATGGAAACAAACCTTTGCAAAGAGAAAATATATGTTTATAGAAAAAGGAATCAATGCTCATCGAATGATTGATTCACATTTGTGTGTCGCTATTATAAGTATACTTTTGTACTAAATTTCTTGCATGTTTGCTAAGAATATACCAAGACACATAGTTAGGCATATGTTTAGACAATCGAATATCCCAACTATGGGTACATGTAAGTCTAGACTTAAAACCACAAGGCAAATGTTTTTATAATGTATATGTTAATAACAAAGAGAAAAATATATGTTTATTCAAATGGAATCAATGTTCACCCAATGTGTGATTGATATTTGTTGATATTACAATTATACTTTGTGTCTTAAATTGCTTATAGGTTTGTTGAGAATATACCAAGGCATATAGTTATACATATGTTCAAATAATTAAATGTCCCAACTATGGGTACATACAAGTCTACACTTCAAACCGCAAGACAAATGTTTTCATAATATACATGGCTTGTACTAAGTTTTGCATGTCAATAAAAAACACATGAACTAGAAGAAATGACAATGAATTGATGAATACAAATTTCTCATTCTAGAGCTTTGGTGATATCATAGTCTCAAGTTCTCCATTGACTTCTAAAAATATCCTTAATTCTCTTTCCAAACACGTGGATGAATGATCCAATTTTGTTCATTGATTTTGCTTTGCTTCTAAGAGCTCCATTTTCATTAAAGGGAGTAGGCAACACCTTAGCAATCAAAAATCAAGGGACTCTAAACAATCCCTTATCACATTCTTAATACAAGAAATGTATGATCCACCTTATTATTTACTTTGCAACTACCTTTTGGGACTTCTAATACAAGGAGTTTTTTCCTTAGAGAATTTTTTTCACCTTCTAATTAACCTTGCTAGGTATGTTAGTGATGGTACCAAATATTGGGTGTCACTCATCTTGATAGCTTCCAATTGCTTAGATTTTTACCACTCTTAAATTTATATCCTTTTGGTCTTTTTAATAAGCTCCTACAAATTTTCAATCAATCCTAGCACCCCCTTGATCCTTAGTTTCAAAATACTTGTCATAATGCTCTTAAGGAGATATTTTACAGATTCCTTCCTCATGTGAATTATCTTATTCAATTCTTACGGAGACAGTTTGTCACTTTGAAGTTATATTATTAGGTTTGTGGTTTCTCTTAATTAATTTTGCAAATAATTAGATGCAGTGGGATTGTTAGAAGGAATGACATTAGGACTAGGAATAACTACCTAAGTTGAAGAGATGGAGCCTAATAGATTATTGTAGCTATAACTTTCTCAATTCTTCTAAACACTTCACTTTTTTAACAAGAATGACCTTAAGGTCCATGTTCTCCTTACCTAACATCAAAATTGCTATCTCTAATGTCTTCTAATATGTACTTTCTATTTAAGATTTTTAATAGTTAAATTGGGTGTAGGCAAGGGTTGCTTTGGATGATACTTTCATACCAACCTTTCCAACTTTCAATAATTGCAATTTCCTCTTGAAATAATAATGCTAGCCAAAATACCCACCCACATGTTAGGACTTTTTGACTAAGCACTTATTTCTCCTATTGAAATCATGTAAGCTAGAATCATGCACATGTTAAGACCTATTTAATATGTGCATATTTCTCCTACCACTCACATAGCAACAATTAGACTTCTCATTTGAGGCATACAAAACTCATAATACCCTTAGATAGACCTAAGATCTATTTAACGCCTCACCAAGGAACTCAAGAGGAATTAACCTAAAACATGATACTAAGTTTATGGAATATTTGTTTTCTTTAAAGTTTACACAACAATAATGTGGAAGCAATACAACATAAGATAAAACATGCACATAAGTATTAAACATAGTTAACAATCCCAAGGGTTCCATGACATGGAATTACTTTTAAATTAAACTAATCTACTAAGAACAACCATAAGGTAAACTACCTAACATACAAATATTTGCAACTTAAATCACAAGATACAATTCCTTATTAAATAAACCAAGATACAATTGATACAACCATAGTGTACATAATAACCCCACTTCCATTGCACAAGTCGCAGGGTACACAATAATGAACAAGTGAACATAGTATAATATACATCTCGTAATAGGTATCACAATCGATACACTGACACATGATACACAATACGACACATGGTAGATAAGAGAAAGTCATCAATGATGAACAAGAAGATAGTAACAACAACAAGGACCATCCAACACCTAAATATGAACGTAAGATATCTCAAATGGTAGAAGAATCACTACCACCTAACCACATGGAACCCTAAGGTCCAACCCACTGTGCTGAGGAGATAACATCAAACCCCACTCAGAAATCAAACCACAAACCAACAAAATACAACATGGGATCCTAAAAGATCTATATCACAAGACGTACTACACACTCTGCTAGAGACACCTAACACATGTAGGAAACCTAAGATGTATATATGGAAGTGTCATCACATACATCTAACCCTTGAGTTACCCTGACAGTCTCTTTGGACCCTGACCGCCAAATCACCATATGCGGTATCAATAAAACTCTCATACAAACAAGGATACTAATTATGCCAAACCTCGACATCTCACTAGATGGGCAAGCATCATCTAGCACTACATCCTGGCCTGTACTAGCACTCAAGGCATGAGCAAGAAACACGGAACATCTTATTAATTCATTTCAAAACCCCATTAATGTATTAAGTTATCACTTATTGAGATACTTACAATGAGTTACTCTGGCAACCACTTTAGGTCCTTGACCCCCATTGTAAGTCACTTCCCCTCTATACACCTAGATAACCTACCTAATCTCAAGTGAAATGATATCACAAAGATAATAATGGTTCTTAATTCCATTCCCTAATTCAACAGGAACAAAATGGTTCTCAACAACCATACACATCATAAAGTAATTCTCAAGAATGAACACAAATACACTTAAGCTTAACACCAAACAAAGTCAAGCAATAATAGATGAACAATAATAAGTCACATAAACATGCAACAAGTAACCTTATGCAATAATATCAAATTCCCAAGCCTCTGGTAAACTAACCTTAAAGTCAACTTAGACTCCCAAATAGACAACAAATAAATAATACCAACAAAGCCCATCAAGTAGTTCATAATAATCCATCTAATCCTAAACTTAGTTACTTTATTTAAATATACTCCTTTAATTGAGTTCCAATTGTAATTTAAATCTAATTTAAAACATAACCAACTTGACCAAATTTACATACACACATTTGAAACTAATTAATAATATTAATATTAGTTATTAATAAATATTAGTTAAAAATTAATATCAATAAAAATAAAGTTTAATTTAAACTTTTTTTAGAAAAACACATAATATAAATATTAACGTGGAGGGCCCAACCCACCCCACGTTGCGATCACCGCAACTAGGTTGCGAGTACCACAATAGTTGCAGTGGTATTGCAATAGTGTGGTACCATAGGGGTGGTCGGGGTGGTGGCTGCCACCTCCAAACCCTTTCCTTTATTAATATTTTTTAATAAATTTTATTTTTAAAAATATATATAGATTTGTGTGTGTGTGTGTGTGTGTTGAATTCATAATGGGCAACTGAATATCTTGTTTGTATAGAAATGCATGACTTCATATTTTGGAAAAGAATACACACACACACATAAGGGAAAAATACCAAAATTAGAAGAAAGAAAACTCGATTTAAGATAACATGTATTTTCTCAAGCCAAATCCCTTGAATTTTCAGAAAGCCTCTAAGATTATCAAATCAAATTCAATAAAAATCATATAAAAGAAAACCCTAATCAAATGCCTTTCCAAAAATTCTCAAAACAACTCAACTATCAAAACGCATTTTTCAAGCATATAAAATTGTCACATAATTTAGACAAACAAGAAGAATGCAATCTTTTCCAATGAAAATTACAATGACATAAAAACCTACCTCGATTTACAAAGTAAACTTTTAATAACGAAGACCAAGCCTCAAATTTGAAATCCCAAGCTTTCAACAAAAATTCTTCAATCACCAAAACTTCCAAAAACCTTGCAACCTAATAAAAATTATCTCTAAAATGATGAACTAAGTCTCTAATATAGAAAACCTGACAAGCTAGGGTTTCAAAACATGCAACTCAAAAATAAGATGAACTCAATTTTAAAATAATAAAAATAATTATTTTTATTTAATTATCCTTCACTTAAATCACTTAAGTCAACTTTATAATTTAAAGTTAAGGTTCTAATTTATTAAAAAAGTGCATTTAAATTGCATGATTTTATTTTAATTAATAAAATATGCAACTCAAAATTAAATGTCACTTAACTCAGTTATACATTTAAAGTGCATAATTTATATTTTAATTAAATTAATATTTATAACATATTTGAAATATGTTGGGATGATCCCTTTATGTTGATGTTCAACCCTTGGCATCCGGACTTCTTACCGTCTTTAGAATCGTTTGATAAGCATCCCATTTGGGTTAGGCTTCCTCATCTTTCCCTCCATCTTTGGGTTGACTCTGTTTTGGAGACTGTGGGGGATGTTATTGGGGATATGTTAATGGTGGATGAGAAATCTTCTAATTTACTCCACTCTACTTATGCTCGTATCCTAGTGGATATAGACACTTCTAAAGGCCTCCCTTCAAAGATTAAGTTTTTTTCTCCACAGGGCAGAAGCTGGATTCAACAATTGGACTATGAAGGCCTCCTCTTCAGATGTAGTAGATGTTTTTTGACTGGTCATGTTGCTAGTAAATGTGAACTTCAGAGACCTAAAAAGACCACCTTGTGGTGGCAGGGTGCCTCCTCTCAGCACTATACAATGGAGAAGGTGTCTTCCCATCAAATCTTTTTGCGCGTGGTTGAGCAGGATTGTCCTGTGTCTTATGTGGTGAAGGATGGCTTGTGCCCTCCTATTGTGCCTACTACGGCTACTGATACTGATTCAACTTTTCCTCTTGCTGGTTTTGTTCCTGCTCCTTTGCTGGCTGGAGTTGTTTGCCCTTCTGTTGTTTTTCTTCCAGATCCTTCTTTGTTGGATGATGTCGGGCCCTGTTGGTAGTTCGGTGGATGTTGTTTCTGTTGTCCTTGCTGGTGTGCTGGCTGGTGTTGGTTCTGAAGTTGTTGAACCTCTTTTAACTAATCTATTGGCTAGGAGTAATGTTGGTCCCTTGCTGGGAGTTTCGCTGGCTGTTCCTTCTTCTTTGTTGGGTGATGGTTCTTCTATCTTGGATTTGTTGTGTTGGCAGGATGAGGCTATTAGAGTTGAAGAAGGGTGGATCACAGTTAAAGGTAAACATTCTAAGAGATCCTTCCCTTCTTTTGACATGACTTTTCGGTCCCATAAGAAGGGATCAAAAGTTTAGTCCCCTTTCCTTTGTCTGATGTTCTCCTTTGGTTTATCTGGCGCATCAGACTGAGGTGTTTTAGCTGGAGTGCCTTCTATGGAAGGGTTTTTTTCGTGAGGGGTATGGGGTGTCTGGGCTTTTGTTTTGGCCAGACTATTGTTCTTTTGGAACTCTTATCATTTTCTCTTAAGTTCCAACTTTGTAAAGGGTTTCGAGGCCCCTTCAAAACCCGTTGTTACCTTATTCAAAAATATATTTGAAATATGCTACTTGATATTAAATATTATTTTATATTAATTATTCATTCAATTCTCAATTTAGATTTAACATTTAATTAAATCTTCAACAACTATATTTGCGCTTTTAATTAAGTCACTTATTTAAACATAGGTATTTAATTAATTCCCAAGAATTAAATAACTTTATATTTAATATTTCAATATACTATAAGGTATTATTATTCAACTTTTATAATTATCCTTAATCTTTTAAATTTCAACAAGACAAAGTACAACATCAACCTAGAATAATGTATACATAATGAAAATCGACCAATCAAAATGCAACAATCAAACTCAGTAAAAATAGTCCACAAATTTACGTCACCTTGACGAATTCAGATAGGATAGTCAGACAAATACTTGTCCACTATTTTAGAACAAATGAAGGTTTAAGTTGGGTTTTGGGCCTGAATACTATCTCCCCTCTCCTACCATTGAGATATGCATTAGGGCATGCTCACCCTGATAATTCAAGGAAGTCTATGCCCGATACCTGCAATCTTGTCATCACAAAGCCGAACCTATGCACACACATATATAATAGATAATGATAGGGATCACTACATCGTGTGGATCTTGCAAGCAACCACGACTCCATCCCTCACCATATCAAACACATCAAGCAGAATGTAAAACAACACATGATCTATGTAATTTAGATATGGGGCCAATATGTTAGTAAATCCATCACCATATGCAGATAATCAACATGAAAATAACTATAATCATCTAGCCATCGACATGTGATACCACACAACTATCCAATGACTCATAATATATCAAATCACAATATAATATCACACATCAATATCCTCAAGTATCACTAAAATAATCAACACACACATGAAAAGTGGTCTAAAAGAGTTTGGAAAAATAAATTGAAAAGAAAACTATGGGGTGGGTATTACACCCCCCCCCCCTCCAAAAAAAATTAGACTTACTCATGGAATCCTACTAACAAAATAGGGATATAACTCCCACTATCTTGTTGCATCCTACTAAGTCATAAAAGACTCAACGTGTGGGTCCCATTGGACCCTTCTCTATGGTTCAAACTCTCAAGATCATTCCCCACTGCAAGAGTATAAAATCCAATTGTAGGTCCTTTATTCGTAGAACAATTTTTAGTGGCTTGGAACCCATCCGAACGATGATCAATGACTGCAAACACCTTGTGGGATCTACCAGCATCCCCAATTGTAGGCTCATAAGTTTCTGACCTTTGTCTTGAGAACTTAGCTGTACACTGGGGACAATTGGTCGCAACGCAACCAAACCATCCACAAGAAAAATAAGCTCTCCTAGCAGAAAGTGCACTTGACTGTTGGAAGCTACCTCCACTAAAATTCTGACAGAAGCTCTATGTAGGCTGAATAGTCTAATTGCACTGAATGTTATGGAAGTTCTTAGAATGATAACTACCATCTTGAGCAGGAGGAAAGAATCCATTTTCTACCGGTTCTGATTACCTTGTGAAAAGGTAGTACGATTCCTAGAGTTCCTCACTTCATGAGTCTGATTACACCTATACCCTGAAAAAGAAGGACCACTAGACTGAACACCAGATTGGCCACCATGACCCATAGTCAAATTCGTTTCCACCAATGTAGCCTTAAAGATAACCTCCTTGAGGGTCTTAGGCTCAAAAACCTTAACTCCCTCAATGATGCGACCATTAATCCCTCTAATGAAATGTTGCACTATCAAGGATGAATCATTACCAAAATATGCATACTGTTTGAGTTCAAAAAATCAACGCTCGTACTCTTGAAAAATCATAGATAGCTTCTGCAGATTGTGGAACTCATCTACACACTACTTCCTCCATTGATCAGATAGAAAGTGCTCCTGAAAGTTTGTGAGAAACAACTCCCAAGTGATAGTATCCATGCTAAGCTCTAGTTTTTGTTCCTTAATACGCCACCAAGTAGCCACAAAGTCCTTGAGGTGCATGATGGAACACCTCGCCCTGGTATTTCTACCATGGGGATGCATAGAAAAACATCCTCTTTGCCTCAAAACCATTTCCATTCCCATCAAACATAGGAGGTCGTGATCTAAGAAGGTCTCTCATGTCTAGTAAAAGAAATGAGGCTAGATCCTTTAAGAGGATTTTGGATTCATACACCAAAGCATCGAGACAAGAAATTAACTTGGATAAATCAGAAATATTCTTCTTTAACACGGATAAGAAGGTAGAACTGGATATCTATCAGATCCTTAATTTTAAGCTGGGCAAGCTTCCCTGCAGATACCTAGGCCTCCCACTAGTAAAGGACAATAAATCTGCAGATATTTGGAATCCTATGATTGAGAAAATTAAGAACAAAATGAATTCCTGGAAAGGTAGATGGCTATCTCAGCAAGAAGAGCAACTAGGGTGAGGTCTATCTTGGCAGCTATGCCAACTTATCAATTATCATGTATACATCTCCCCTTTAACAAACAATCAGAAATAAATAGACACTTGAGATCCTTTTTTTGGCAAGGGAATAGTGAGAAGAAGAAAATTCCCCTGATTTCTTGGGATAATGTTTGCAAATCAAAAGATGAAGGTGGAGCAGGTCTCAAAAACTTAGGCGATCAAGGGAGAGCTCTAGGAGCAAAGTTAATTTCGAGATTATTTAGAAACCCTGAGGCTAAATGGGCAAAGATTCTCATCTACAAATATTTAAGAGATAAGTCCCCCATTAATATTTTCAGAGAAATTAATCCTCCCAAAGGGTCTAGAATTTGGAACTTTATGTTAGACTGTAGACATGTGATTATGAATAAACTAACATGGAACCCAGGTTCAGGTGAAGATGTCCTTTTCTAGACTGATTTTTGGGGAGGTTATGAAGCCTTATCTAAAAGTCTAAATAATATCCCCCTAAAAAAAATTTGAGTGACAAGGATAGGGATCTTCCTCAAGGATTATATCATTTTTAATGGAGAAGATTGGGTATGGAAATTCTTCAAGGGTATAGGAATATCTTCAGTTGAGGAGAAGCTATTAACATAAACTCTTAACAAAAGAAAGATTTCATTAAATAACACTAAGGATACGTTAGTATGGGATGGATCAAAAAATGGAGAATATAATATTAGAAAGATGGATATAATCTCATCAACAAAAGCTATAAGAGACCTAGGCTAATATACCAATCAACCTATGTTGGAACAAATATTGTCTTCCTAAAGCAGGTTTATGTACCTAGTTGGCCCTAAACTATAGACTCTTGACTGTAGATAGATTTAAGAAGCTGGGTTTCTCAAGACCTAGTAGATGCCCTCTTTGTGAAAAATATGAAGAGGATGTTGACCACTTATTTGTGAACTATTCCTTTTCAAACCAATGTTGGAAGTGGCTTTCATGGAACTTGAGTTGGTCTTCGGCTTATCCTTTCTATCTTTTTGTGATGCTTTAGGCCTGGCCGGCCATTAAAAAAGATAGTATTTATGCTAACCTTTGGACCTCTACTCCCTGAATTTTAATATGGAAAATTTGGAAAGAAAGAAATAGAAGTTTATTTAAAGAAGAGAAACTGGATTGGAGGCAATTGTGTAATAAGATTGAAGCAGCCATCATAGAGAATATTAATAGCAGAATCTCTAGAATTCAAAAAATAGATCTTCATATGAGCCATTGGGATGAAAAAATGAGAGGGAAATGGATTTGTCTCTCCCTCCCTCCCTTTATTGGTTCAGGTGATCAAGGTAAGGTATCCAAGAGGAGAGAATGTAAATGGTGCCCTCCAGAGAAGGGATGGTTCAAACTTAATTTCAATGGGGCATCTAGAGGAAATCCTGGGGAAGCAGGAATTGGCTATTGTATTCATAACCAAGATGGATTTGAAATTGTTTCCCTAGCGGCTCCCATTGGAATTGAAACCAATAACTGGGTGGAACTATTAGCATTAGTTAAAGGACTAAGAAAATGTATCTCCCTGGGATTACAACATTTGGAGATTGAAGGAAACTCGACAATCATTATTAATGCTTTAAGGAAAGGATCAACACCAAATTGGAAACTAAATTCCCTTCTCTCCCGGGCTTTAAACCTATGCAAATCTTTTAAGAAGATCACCATTAACCATATATACCAAGAAGGCAATAAGAGAGCGGATGAACTAGCAAATCTAGGAGTAGACGGTATTTCACTACAATGAGACAAACTTCTAAACAAAAGGTTTCCTTGGGGCTCCTAATTGATGTCATCCCTCACCCAACATGAGTAGCCTATCCTTAATACAACCTATATGCATTATTACTGCACACCAAGGCTTTATAGAGATATATATACCGTTACTCAGATATATATCATTACTCAGATAAACTTTGATAGAGACATTTCCTATGTTTTTTCTTTTAAATATTTATATTCAAATTTACATATATCTATTTTATCTAAATATTATTCCAATACTTATAAACTCATAATCAAACCCATTCGTGCTTATATATTATCACATATATATATATATATATATATATATATATATATATATATATATATATATATATATATATATATATATATATCTGTGTGTGTGTCTGTATATTTATTTATTTATTTATATATATTTGTATACTGATATATTCACACAAATTTATATAAATATGTAATGGTTTAGAGATATTCATCATTTAAGAAACTACACACAAAGTTTCTCTCTCATAACTTTACAAAGACTCAAATTTATTTCAACAAATATATTAGAGTATATTGGTCACGAATGTGTTAAAGGAAAGATATACTCCGACCCACAATTCTAGCCCAACTCCATCATGCCACTATCTTGGCACGATCTTTTCATCAATATCCTAACTATCATTAATACCTGATGACAGGCAAGCATTCAGGAGGTTTTCATCACTTCTGATTACATTAGAACTATAGTGGTTTTTTAGCAATGCCTCTGCTAAAAAAGAGAAGGATTTTTAGGCCTTCTTATCTTAGGTTTGAAGGATTATGAGGAATTTTGCATCATGTTTAGAGGTGGCTCAAATTCAAATGTGATCATGGCGCCTTGTCCTTAGGAGCAATAGTGAAGCGTGGGATTTTATGATGAAAAGAAAGGCAATCCAATTAAGATCATGAAACCGAGAGGTATGTAGAATGATCATAACTAGTAGTTATTACTTAGAATAGACTGATCATTAATAAAAGGAGGCTTTCCCTTTAAGAAGAGTTTAGCATTTTATTTGGAGTCCGACTGAATAAAAAATGGAGATCAGGTTGATTACTTTCACTCTCCCAGACCACAGGGCAATGGCGTTTAGGGGAGCTATTAAGCCCGAGTAGTGGAATCAAATGTTGAACCCCCTCTCTGAATCCGCTAGAAGAGCACTAGAGAGGGGGATGGGAGATTACCACTTTGACAATGAATTCACATTTCGTACTAATGGAAATGTAGTAGGACTCTTTGTTTCCCTATCCTCCTTTGCTGGCTGGAAGCAGGAAGAAATTATCAAGTTTTCAAAGATCCTCTTTGAAGAGGGTTTATTGGGAGGGTTGGAACAAATGGTCTACAACATTGATAATCAATTAACCATCCCCTATCCAGAAACTACCATGAGGACTGAGGTTGGAAACCTTAGGACAATCCCAATTTCAAAAAGGATTCCTATGATTAATTTTAAAGATGAAGGTAGGTTTGACGAATTCTAGCCAAAGATGTCAAGGAATCTGGAGTATCTATACAAAGAGCTCCTTAAAAAGGAGATGGAGATAGAATGGCGGTTGGATTACTGGCAGGCGGAAGGGTTCGACATTCCAAGGATTTGGGACAATGAAGAAAAGGTAAATTTGCATATCATCTCACTGGATGTTAATAAATGCTCACACCACTCCAAGACTACAGGGCCAGAAGATGAATCCATTATCGTCATAAGGAAGAAGGATGAAGGATGGAGCTGCCACGAGCTCCAGAAAGAATAAAAGGATAACTGATAAAGGGAGTGGAGGGTATTTCTTTTCTTTTTGGACTTAACTTAAACAAAGCTTAGGGTTAGTTAATATCTTTAGTAGAAGTTTAGAATATTCGAGACTCTGGGATCACTTACAACATGGATTATGCTATGTATTAAAGATATGTAAGGAGTTTTTTACTATAGGACTGTTTATCGAAAAGTTAGACTTTTAAGTATTTCTATGAAGAAAGACCTTTCTTAAATTTTCAGTGCTTTCTATGCTTTTTGCTTCTCGATAAAAGGTTTTGTATTGCTTCCGCCTAATGTTTAAGATTTATCTTTCTCTCCTCTATATAAGAGAAGTATTGTTCCAGTATTGATAGGCTTCAATATGAAGATTTAATTACCATCAAGTATATATATATATATATATATATATATATATATATATATATATATATATATATATATATATGGCATACATACATACATACATACATACATGTATGTATGTATGTATGTATGTATGTATGCCATATATATATGTGTGTGTGTGTGTATGCCATACATACATATGTATGTATGTATGTATGTATGTATGGCAGGTATGCATTATATATATATATATATATATATATATATATATATATATATATATATATATATATATATATATATATATATATATATATATATATGGGTATGTCTGCAATTATAAAGAAATGTTATGTTCCTTTTAAATTTTTTCTCTTTTCTGTGAGAAGGTTTCTAATTTAATGCCAATTTTTTTATCAAGCTAAGAGATAGAATAAATTACTACCTTACCTTTCATAGGATGTCTAAATGGCTTATTATTTTTAGCTATTCTTAATATTGGTGAAGATTCAAATTTGGGATGCAATGAAGGTTTATTAGAATTGAACAATTGTCTCCTTTAAGATGTTAGCCCCTGCCATTGTCATAACTTAAGACTCTCCTTCAAGGAATGAAAGCTATTTTTAACCAAGATGTCATGAAGATTTGTATATATATCCGTGTACAAGGAAATGTACTTTCATAGAATTAGTATCATACAATAAATCAAATAGAAACTAAATAAACCACAATATAGCAACTATTTAGCAAATGAATGATCAATTAAGCATCCTATGGCTCTTTATCTAAGAGTGTTAATGTGAAGCTCTTAGCAAGCTACCATTAATGACAGTCCTAGAATGAGAAATGATATGATAAACAAGCTAAATTGTTTAATTCCAAATGAAATACAACTAATTAGCCTTAATTTTCCTTTCTAGCTATAAAATGCAAGAGGTTCTATGCAATTCTCAAATGCGTGGTTATGAATTATGATTGATTATGGTCTTCCTTTTATAGATTTATGCAAGGGTAGGGGGTGTAGTTGTGTTGATCATGATTAAGTTTGAGTTGAGTCTTTGGTTCCACCCTTTGAAGACAATGCAAAGCTTATGTGCTCAAAGCTTGGGACAAGTAGACAAGATGAATGGACAAGATGCTCTTTCACTTTGAGTGATTGAGATTGAATTTGGTTTGATCCATGTGAATGCATTTTCTCAAATCCTATTGGTTGATTGAATTCCCTCCCCTTTTGGGTTGTTGAGAGAAATTGAGATTTATTAATTGATTTAAATTGATTTATTTAGCCATGTACCCCTTGAATGGGTTGAATTTGATTTAATTCCAAACTATACAATTAATAGAATTAATTGCACATTGCTTTGATTCTACTTGATTAAAATGCTTTTGAATTTGATTTACCTTGAATTGAAGCTTGATTTTAATTTTGATTGGCTAAATGTTTGATTCAATTCAATTTATTTGATCTTGTCCTTGATTTTCTTTGATTTGCCTTGATTTAGTACTTAATTGTCTTTGCCCATTTTTAGGTGATTACAAATGCCCCTCTTTGAGTTGACCTGCGAAGCATGTCAATTCAAAGAATACTCTGATCTTGCTGATGATAGGTCCTGATTCTGTCGATGGTCGATCTTTGATGGTTTTTGATGGTCAATTCTTGATATCTGATATGTGATTGATGTAGTTCTTGATTAATTTAATACTCTTGTTGCAGTTCTGATGATCATTCAGATGATTGATCATTGATATGATGCTTGATTCAATGAAATATTCTAATGTGATACTTGATTTAATGATTGATTTTGATGTAATGCCCCATTTGATTGTTTTACAAAAAAAAAATTGATAAAAGCTTTTCCTTTGATTTGATGATCGTTCTCCTATTTCGATGATGATGTTGATTATCCAATGGTATGCCCCCTCGGAAATGAAATAAAATTTGATCGATGGTTGAAAATTTTGACGATTTAGGTCAAGTTACGTTGATTTTATTCAATTTATAATGAATTTTAATTTCATTTCCGATATTGTTTTTACGTCTGTTTGATTAGAAATGCCCCTATTTTGGAAAATTTGATGAAAAATTCCAGTTATTAGGTCAATTGTAGTAAAAGATTCCTCTTTTAGGTCAAATATACACTTTTTAGGTCAAAAGGTCTATAAAAAGGGGTAAAAATTCCTTTTCACTATTCATTTTCACTTTTACTTTTCACTTTTTCCTCTCTAACTTCTTTGACTTTTGACAATGTCTATCCCCATTCGTGAGCATAGATTCGAGCGATGTCGTCGATATCAGTGTCTACCTGGCTCTGGACCTCTGGTGAGTGCCTATACTTCCTCGTTTTGTCATTTCATACATTTAATTTCAAGATATTTGAATTTTTCCTGTAGAAACCCTCTTTTTATTCTTTTTTAAATCCAAATAGCGCTTTTGCATAATTAAACTGCGCTTTCACCCTCCAAGTTGCACTTCCGCAGTCTAAAACTGCCCTTATACTCGCCAGTTTTAGGCCCTATTCCGCCTTTGCCATGTTAAAGAGAGCTTATGCCCTTTTCAATAGCGCTTTCAAATTCTTTGGGCACTTTTGCCACTTTTTTCGCTTTTAATCCATTAAGTAGCGCTTTTAAACATTTAAATAGCACTTTCGCTTTTGTGCACTTTTAAAGCCTGAAACAACTCTTTCACCCTATCAGAAATGATTTCGAATTCTTGAAGTCCACTTTGTAATTTTCTCGATGTCGTCGATCAGATGATAGGTTAAGGTCACGAACTTGATGTTTTTAGCAAGTTGTAAGATGTCAATATGAGTCAATCATGATTTGAATATTTGAATATTAATCTAGATTCAAATGATGGGTGATGATAAATTTTATGTTCTAGCTAAGTAGGAGCATGAAAATTGATTGTGGTTTGATATTTTGAAAATTTTGATTGACTTAGAATGATCCAAATAATATTTGATTTAAATTTTGATGTAATTGAACTTTCTTTTTGTAGGTGGTCCTTGGGTCCTTGTGTGTCCGTGGTGCTTATCCTTTATCATGGAGCATGATTCCTGATCTCAGTGCGGCGGATCGTCACCATATTAGTCTCTGTGGCCTGTCTTTCCTTCTACATCTTCCTTGATTCCAAGTGAATCGGGGTCTTCTCACTGTTATGGCTGAGCGTTGGCACTCAGACCATAATACTTTCCATTTTCCACTAGGAGAAATGACCATTACCCCTGAGGATGTATATCGGATCCTCCGTTTACCGAATCATGGTGAGCAGGTGTACTATGATTCTCTGTATGATGGATCTGCATGTTGGTGGGTGTTTGGTGATCGTACCATTGGTGACGCTCACATCCAGTGGGCTCAGTTTGTTTCCTTTCCTGTATTTCTAGCTATTCTGGGTACCTTGATTGGCAGATTCTTACTTCCTGATAGACGCGAGCATGGGTTTGCTTTCAGTCGGGGTCCTATCCTCGAGGATCTGATGGCACATCCTCGTCACTTTGATTGGGGTTCATGTGTCCTGGCATAGCTATACCACGAGTTACAAATAGTGGTTTATAGGCGTTCCACTACACTTACTATAGGTGTGATCCTTTTACAACTTTGGACTTGGAGCACCTCCCAGTGACACGTCCTATTATAGCATGAGATCATCAACCAGGTTGGCTATTTGCCTGGATGTACGAGGGTATCATCATCCAGACCCATATGGGTAAGCTGGATTACTAGTGGTTTGTCATTGATGACCTGAACACTATTTTTTGGCAGCCATATCTTGGTTGCAAGGCTTGGCCAGAGAATGATGGTGAGCTACCTTACATGTTTTTCCCCGATGGATGATCGGGCATTCCACATATACTCTTGAGAGGTTCTGCTTTCGGTGAGTTCTACGTCAGTACGGGCGTGTATAGGATATGCCACAAGGAGTAGCCATGTATGCTCGGGTACAGGCTGAGAGATCATTATAGCACCCATGTGTAGATTATGGGACAACTGTGTGAGAGATCTGAGATATTGGGTATCATCCTTGGTCTCCTAGATCACACGTCATGGATGCTGGTATTACTGATGATTATGTTGCTTGGCTTCATCGATATCCTTTCCCTAGATTCACCGATCCTACGGAGAGAGTTCCTATCATTGATGAGTTATCAGATGGAGATGATGGTTATGCAAGAAATGATGTTGGTGATGATGATGGAGATGATGGCGGACATGGTGGTGGTGTTGGTAGGATTAGGGGATGGCATGGACGACATGGTCATTGAGGAGCTAGAGCAGGTAGAGTTCGTATTCCAATGATTGTTGCTACTCCGATTCCTCCTAGGGGTGATGATTAGGTGAGGGGTCATCAGGTGGACAAATTACTTCATCATGTTGCTAGAGATCTAGTAGATAGACCTAGAGTTAGGTGTCAGCAAGAGGTTGATGCAGATACTGCACAGGTTTTACTCGATCAGGCACAGGGTCCTCCTGCTCAGTAGGTTATTCCTCCAGTTGTTTCACATGCTACCTCATCTCAGGCACATGCTTCTACTTTGATGCCTTCATCCTCTTCACATCCATCATCTTCAAGCTTTGTTCCATCTTTGGGTGATCCATCTTTGTCGATGCCTTCTTCTTTTGTTCCTCCTCCACTAACTTCTGCAGCACAGGCTCCTGCCCCAGCCTTAGCATCAGATGTTGTATCTCTTCAGACTCAGATATCAACGGTGCAGCAGTAGGTTTCTCAGTTGAGTTCGATGATGCAAAGTTTCATGGAAGCTATGAGTCAGCATGGTTTATAGGCTAGTTCGAGTCAGCCTCCAAATAGTGCTCCTGGTCCTGATGGTACCGATGGTGCTGGTGATTCAGCTCTTTGCGATATCTCTGATTATTCCATTTGATATACATGATCTCAGTTATTTGTTGCTATCGAGACATTAGACTCTTTATTGTATCAATCTTTTATCAATTGATGTTGTTTATGTTGATACTTTGATACTTGATGGACATTGATATTTGGATATTTGGATATTGCATTTATGATCATTCGTTTAGACTTTGATATCTTGTTGATTTCATGATGATGGTACCATGGCTTTGATACTTTCTTTGATAGATTTCACTATATATGATGTCATTATGTGTTGGACCTCTTTTTCAGGTGTTTTGCTATGATATGTAGATCTATATGATTCTATCTCCTATATGCTTTGTTTTATGCTTTTCAGAATGCAATTTTCCAAATGTATGCCTATGTTCTATTGATGCTTAAATGATTGTCTTATGTATGACATAGAATAGTTGAATGCAATGTTGATTTAATGATTAATGATATTGTGTATGTATGCAATGGATACATGTAGGATGGTAGATGGATAATGAATATTGGATCTAATGGATGTCTTTCTTTTGATATGCAATGTGATGGATCTATGTAATGATGTAATGATCATGAGCTTTTAATGATTAACGATTCTAAATGTTATATGCGATATGGATGGATGATACTATCATGAATGATATGCATTTAATGATGAATGATCTTAATAGATTAAATGAATGATTAACTAAATAATACAATGCACTTAATGGAATGATACTTAAGAATGCACCTTAAATGAGATGAATGCAATCTAATGATCTTTAATGAATTTTATGAAATTTAAATGGATGCAATCTAATGATAAAGCAACTTAATGAAATGCAAATAGTTTTTAATGATATATGACATCTAATGCAATGGACTTAATGATTCAAATGTTGGACACATTTAAATGAATGCAATGTTTAATGAAGATGACTTAATGCAACTTATAAATGACCTTAATCAATGCAAGTGAACTAATGAAATGCACTTTGTTTTTTATTTGTTTTTTATTTCCAACACACTCGATCACATATAGTTTTTATTGATGATCCTTTGATTTTCTAATTTGACTACACCCCCTTTTTCTTTTCTTCTTGCAAATTAAGCTAAGAAAAGCAAAACATATTAAATGCATTTAATCTAAGATGTATGCAACTAACTGTCATTATTCAAAAATTTGGATCTTATAATCATCTTTGAGCGATTTTGGAATCCTGTTTTAGTACAACCATCACTAGTTCATCTATGATCATATGAATACTTTTTGCACCTCTTTATTTGCTTTCCCATCTCTTTTTGGTATGACTATCATTGATTGAAGCCAATCATGAGAGTGTGAATACCAATTTTGTCGGATTCTATGTTGAAAGTGGATTTTGGTATTATGATATTGAAGATCAAAATATCCAAGGTATCCTTTTGCGTAAACAAACAGAAATCTCAGTTTTATCCTATGTACAAGTCCTCGATGATTCTTTGATGATCACGTCTTTAGACAAATAATACATGATTTATAACTTTGATTTTAAGATAGTCATTCAGAAATCCATAAAAATATCATCCTTTCATCATAGCTTGTGTAGTTTAAAACTCTCATCGATTCACTAGAAAGACATGATTTCATCAATAAAGTCAACACTTACAAAAAATTTGCAATGTTTTTCAAATCCATATTTCAAGTGTAGTTCTATCCATTTCATACTTTTAATCCTGATAAAGTTAAGGTCATGTAAGATCTTGGATCAAATTTTGCGCTTGGTTCAAATTGGATTAGAATGTAGATTTGATTAAGTGTTCCACTTTCATTTTTGATGAATTGATTCCATGATTGAATTTTCTTTGATGAATCATTCCTCCTTTTGAGTAGATTTCCCCCAATTTGATATGATTTCAATTGTGGGACTTAGGATAATTTGTAGTTTAGGTAACAAAAATCTTGAGGTACTTGCAAATGCAACTGTGGGGTTTTATTATGCAATATATACAAATGTTGGCGAATGCAATATTTACAAGGTGACCTTCTAGGTATGCGACTGACTTGGACTTTCAATGGCGCCTGTTTACCAAGTTTTCACCGATTGAATGGATCTTGCTCTTTTTTTTTTGTTTTTAAATCTTTTCTCTTTTTTTGCTACCAAGGTGCCTATTTGCTAGGTTTTCACCAAGGCACTTTTTCTCTTCTTTGATTTTTTTGTATTTTTCTTTTTTTTTCAATTTTTTTCTTTTCCACATCATCAAGGTGCCTATTTTCTAGGTTTTCACCAAGACAACATCTTTTTGAGGATCATATATGAATGTTTTTACTTTCTTCATGTTCAATTTTCCACTGTTTTTTATGTTTTTTTCTTTTCCAATTTGTTTGTGCTTTTATGTTTTTCAAATATTTTTGGTATTTTCAAGATCTCTTTTGACTATGTACAATAAATATGATGCTTTCCATCTAATTTCTGACACTCTTTATACTCTTTCATCTACCTCATGTCTAGAACCTCTTTAGATGTATGCTATTGATAGGTTCTTGTAGCTCTTCTCCATCACAATCTGCTAATTTGTAGGTGCCGGTCCCAAAAGAAGAAGTAATGATAAATGGTTCTAACCAGTTTGCCTCCTATTTTCCCTTATTTTCTATTTCTGCTTGATTATTGGGATTCTCTCGCAAAAATAGATCACCTATTTGAAATGTTTTTGACTTGATATGCTTGTTATAAGTCCTTGGCATTCTATTTTGATATACCTTTAGATGATCAAATGCTTGTTGTTGCTTCTCATCTAGGAGTTCTAGTTCATGCAACCTAGAAACTCTATAGTCTTCCTCGCTTATCAAAACATGAAGATATACCCTTAAGGATGGAAGTTCTACCTCCAAAGGCAAAACTGCTTCTGTTCCAAAGACTAAAAAAAAAGGTGTAGCTCTTATTGGCATTCTTATGCTCATTCTATAAGCCCATAAGGTCGGGTTTATTTTTATGTGCCAATCTCTACCTGAATTGTCCACCATTCTCTTTAATATCTTCAAGATGTTTTTATTTGTTTCTTCGGCTTGTCCATTACCTTGGGGGTAATAGATTGATGAAGAATGGTGAATCATGTGAAACTTTGTGCATAACTCCTTTAGGTCTTTATTTTTGAAGTGCTTTGCATTATCCATTATGATGGCATGAGGTATGACATATCTACAAATGATGTGATTTAGGATAAACAAAGATATTTTCTTTCACGTTGCAATTGATAAGGGTATAGCTTCCACCCATTTGGTAAAGTACTCTATTGTTGTGATGATGAATTTATGACCATTCGAGGATGGTGGATAAATGATTCATATTAAATCTAGACCCCATTGATAGAACAGCTAAGGTGTTGTCATCAGATAAAGCTCTTGTGTGGGCATATGAATTAAGTTTCCATGGAATTGACACTTTCTACATGTTTTGGCAAAGTTACAAGCGTCTTTCTCCATCGTAGGCCAAAAATATCCTATCCTAAGAAGTTTCTTAGCTAGGGTTAATCCATTCGAATGTGACCCATAGATTCCCTCGTGGATTTCTCGCAAGGCTACGTTTGATTCCTCTTCTTCTAGACATCTAAGGAGCATTCCGTCTAAACTCTTACGATACAATGTTTCAAAAATTATAGTATATCGGGAGGCTTGGCAAATAAAGCTTTTATTTTGATTCCTGGTTTGGTCTATGGGTAGGATTTGATCTTTTAAGTAAGTTTAAATAGGTCCATACCAAGGTTATTCGTGTGTAGTTAGCAAGCAAACGGTATAAGGATGGGTAGGGTCAAATGTGGGTTGTTCTACTTCTTCTACCAGGAATTCATATCTGGGAGTTTGATCAGGCATTTGTAGAAGTGATGCCAAAGTTGCCATTGTATCTGTTGCTTTGTTCTTTTCTCTTGGAACTTGCTCAAATGTAATAAGAATGAAGTACTTCTTAAGGTTTTCCACCATGTTTTTGTAAGGCACCAACTTGTCATATTTTGTCTGATATTCCTCATTAACTTGATTAATGACTAATTGTGAGTCTCCATAAACCTTTGGTTCTGTCACCTTCCACTCTAATGCCAACTTGATTCCAATAACCAAGGCTTCATATTCTGCTATGTTATTGGTGCATGGAAATAGAAATTTATATGACTTTGGGATTGTAGATCCTTGAGGGGTGATTAAGAGTATGCCTACTCCTAATCCATGTTGATTATATGAACCATCAAAATATAGTTGCCATGTCTTTGCCTCAACATTCACAATCTCTGAATCTGGGAATTCTACTTGAATGGGATGATCATCTTGTAGTGGTTCTTCTACTAATTGGTTAGCAATGACTTTCCCTTTGATAGATTTTCGGTCTATATACTCAATGTCGAATTCACTCAACACCATGACCCATTTGGCTAGCCTTCCATTTAATGTTGTTTTACTAAGTAAATACTTCAAAGGATCTATCTTTGCAATGAGTCTTATCTTATGAGCTAGCATATAATGGTGTAATTTTTGGGAAGCTAAAACCACGGCCAAGCATGCCCTTTTAATGAATGTATAGTTCAGCTCATACTTGACCAAGGTTCTACTTATGTAATAGATTTCCTTTTCTTTTCATGTTTCATCTTCTTGTGCCAAAAGTGCCCCCAATGAATTCTCCGTTGCTAAAATATATAGGATCAAGGGCTTGTCTCTGATAGGTGGCATTAATATTGGAGGATTCATGAGGTATTTCTTTAACATGTTGAAAGCTTCTTCACACTTGTCATCCCATTTGAAAATTGTATCTTTATGCAAAAGTTGGGTAAAGTTATGACATTTTTCCGCTAGTTGGGATATGAATCTCCTGATGGATTGGATTCTCCCTTGTAATGACCTCATTTGGCTAATGTTTTTAGGTGCTTCCATCTCCATAATGGCCTTGACTTTAGTGGTATCCACCTCTATTCCTTTCGCTGATACAATGTAGCCTAGCAGTTTTCCAGATTGGACCCCAAATGCACACTTTTTTGGATTGAGCCTTACTTTGAATTGCTCTAATCTGTCAAAAAAATTCTCTAAAATTGTTAGATGTTCCTCCCTTGAGTGAGATTTTGCTAATATGTCATCTACATAATCTTCCATGAACTTATGCATCATATCATAGAATATTGTGGTCATGACCTGTTGATATGTTGCTCTGGCATTTTTCAAACCAAAAGGCATGACATTCCAGCAAAAAGTACCCCATGCACATGTAAAGGTTGTCTTATCTTGGTCCTCTGGTGCTATCTTTATTTGGTTATATCTGCTAAATCCATCCATAAGTGAAAACATGGAATGTCCCACTATTAGATCTACAATGGCGTCTATGCTTGGAAGAGGGAAGTCATCTTTAGGGCATGCCAAGTTTAAGTCTCTAAAATCCATGCAGATTCTGATAGATTTATCTACTTTTGATACTGGCACTATATTTGAGATCCATTGTGCATAATCAATGGCCCTTATAAATCCCACTTTCAATAATTTCTCTAATTCTACTTTGACAAGTATTGCTATATGCGGATGCATCTTAGCTTTTTCTTAACACGTTTGGCTCCTTCTTTGATATTTAGATGATGCATTATCAGATTTGGATCTAATCCTGGCATATCATCATATGACCAAGAAAAATTAATTTTCTTTTCCTTGAAAAATTTTATGAATTCTTTCCTTTCTTCACTAGATAAGGATGTTGCTAGGTGTATGATCTTTGGCTCGGTTTCTGATCCAATGTTTATCTTTTCTGTAGGCTCAATCAAAATTGAAGATCTCTCTTCATAATATTCTGGTAGAGCATCTAAACTTCCTTCCTTAGGTTCCTTGATTGGGTTTTCACCTTTGGAAACATACTTTATTTCTTTTTCTTTTTGATCTAATGTTGCCACAATGTGGTTTTCAACACTTGATTCTTTTCCTTTTTCACTTTTTTTGTTTTTTTCATTTTTTCATGGATTGAAAGTTTGGATACTCCCCTTTATCATTTCTTCCTGATATTCCATAGTAGAAGAAGGTTCAACTGCATTGAGATATTGGGACACCACATTGTCATTCAAAAAAGTTGGAAGGGTAGTTGGTTCAATGGAATCCCATTCAATTAATTCTGAGTGTATGAGAGTTAAGGGGTCAATACTCTGGCTTGGTTCAATGGGATTTAAAAATAAGACTTCATTTGATGGTTCATCCATTGTATCGTTCAATTCTATGACATGTGCCTCTTCTAAATGTTCTAAATAATTAGGATCAAAGTCTTTCTCACTAGACTCCTCTAAGGTTTTCGTTGGATAAAAGTCATGTGGCTTAAACCTAACGTTTGATTACTTCATAGTAGTTCTCCATGAAGGTACATAGGGTTCACCTACCCATTTATTTATCTCTATTTCTATGCTTGGTACATCATTTAGAACCACCTTATTTGAACTAGATGCTTGATTTGAACTTGATTCTGCTATTTGTCCTTTATCCTTGGTAGAAGTGTAGGTATGAATAACATCAATACCCTTATCATGGCACGACTCATTAGATAATGTATCCCATTCCCACTCATTAGAATCTTCATCACTATGAGATTCTAATTGCAATTTTTGACCATGGAGTTTGGGATAGTGTTTTTTAGTGTATCCTTCTTCAAGATACCCTAATACTGTTTTCTCCTTGCTATCTCACCATGTACTTTCTATTGGTTCAACAAGTCCTTCATTCCTCATGCCCAAACGTCCTTGGCCTCTGTACCCCATCTTTTTCATGATTTGAAACCCTTTCCCATATTAATGTGTGGGAATGTTGGGGTTTTGGATGTGTTTGACATGTGCACTTGTTTATTCATCCTTATAGAGCCAATTTAGGATCTTGTTATCATTCTCATCCATGAATGATTAAGTACTAGCTCTCACAAAATGATCATTGTATTTGTGAGGTAGATTTGAGGGTCTTCCATAGGACTTAGGGGACAAGGGTAAGTCCATCATGGATAAGGAGTATTCACCTACTCCTTTTTGCTTGATTTTGCATTGCTTATCAAAATTATTCATCATTTGGTCCATTTTCTGATAATGGGCCTCTTTGGTGTATACTTGAATAGCTTTGGTTTGGTCTTCTTTTGATTTTTTAATAACATTATCCTCACTGACCTTCTCTTTTCCCTTAGTCGATGTAGTTAGGTTAGTGAGTTTTGGTATGTCTTCACTAACAACTTCCTTTTCTATCTTTTCTTTTCCCTTTGATAATGGGATGTCTTTAGAACTTTTCCCCTATTCCATTTGATTAGGTATAGACCCTTATGCATTGTGTGGGACTAAAGAGTCATTGATAGGCTTGATGTTGTTACAATATTAGAAGGGGTCCCCACTTACCATTATTTCCTGCCCTAGATAAGGAAACTTCAAACATTGGTGATAAGTAGAAGGAACAACTTGTATTTCATGGATCCATGACCTTCCTAACAATATATTATAGGTCAACTTTAAATCTATCACTTGACAAATGGTCTCTTTTCGCATGGGACCAACTCTTATGGGTAGTACTATGACTCCTTTTGAAGCTCTTTCTTTGTCATCGTAGGCTTTAATGGTTATCTTTTTCTTAGGGTCAATAGCCTCCTCAGAAAATCCTAGGGATTTCACTAGGCTAAGGGTACAAATTGTATGGTGAAAATGTGACCACACTTCTATGAATCTTTACATGCAAGAAAACTCAACAATGAGCCCTCACAAATCAATCCATAGCTCTCTATGCATGGAGTTGCAAGATTTCTAAAATTTCTCTCAGCTAGAGCTATAAACTCATGACCTTGCTAGTCAACCAAACAATGAGAGATTCCAAATCAAAGACAAGGGCAACAATGCCAATATCTCCAATGAAATCAATATGGATGCAATGCAATGCAAATCTATATGACAATGCAAGTTAATCTATTGCATAAAAGGAAATCTAAGCTAATATGCCATGATAATGCAACTAAGAAAAGAAATATGCAACTACAATGAAATGCAATAACAAGTCTTCAAAGCTTGGATGTAGAATGTCTTCAAAGAGCTCCAAAATGACTTAGAAAACCTGTAGCATAACATTAGCATAAAAACTTAAGATATGAAAATGAGGAAGAGAGCTCTTCTTTTATAGAGAATAAAATGAAAATGGACCATTGAGATTAAGAGGCAAAAGACTTAATCAACGATGGAGAAAAATAGAAGCTTGATCCTTGTGCACAAATATCCTCCAATAGGAAAATAGGAGTTGACTTTATGTCCATATGAGACAAAAAGTGTTTTTTTCTCTTTTTATAAAATAAAAATAATGTTTTATTTGTGCAACATAGGATAAGAAGAAAAAGTGGGGATTTTTTATTTAAATAAAAGGGGAGGAAATTCCTTTTAATTAAATAAAGGCTTAGGATAAAGTGATTTTATTATTTAATTAAAAGGGATTTTTAATTAATTAAAAGGGAGCATGTTCTCTTAATTAAATAATATTTTTATTTTATTTTTTCTTTTAAATTAAATAAGGCTCAAACCTTAGAAAATATTGAATTGATTATGATTTGATCAAGGAAATTGATATAATTGATATTGTTGATATTTGAAAATATTGATTCAGGGATTTGACAAATTACTGAATGGGGGTCCAAAGTCTAGGCGACTATTTTAGGGTGCATACATTTGCCCCTCTTTGACTAATGTGTGATCAATCTGGGAACACATGCAGTCAAAGAAGAATTGAAATGTGAGGTCGATTCAGGATCACAAAACAACCTAGATGTGTGTTCATTTTGGGAACACATCGGGACAAGCATGAGCATAAGCTGAAAGACAAAACCAACACCATCGCTGCTAGGTGCAAATCAAGCCTTAGACAAAACTATCACCGTCGCTGCTAGGCAATAATCAAGTCTAAAAAATAGGAGATAAAAATTGAAAGACAAAATCACCACCGTCGTTGCTAGGTGATAATCAAGTCTCCAAATAAGAATCTCAAGCTGAGCTGAATGATAAAGCCTAATCAAAGATTAAAGCTGATAGGCACTGCCCCCTCAAAATTGAAATCGAAATCAGATAGAGGAGAACAACAAATTGATAAACCTGATCAAGTCACAATAAATCATAATCGAAGGATGGAGCATGATAGGATAACCATCAAGCAGTGAAGATATGCCCCAGGTTGACTAGGTTTGACTGGGAAAGATATAGGATAAAAATTAAGTCAAACCTTAGAGAAAGGAAGTGAAAGGGGTGAATGAAAGACTAGAAGTTTGGAAGACATGGAAAGGAAGAAATTCCATCAAAGATTGAAGAATTATGCCTCAAAAGGTCAGTCAACTGCGTAGAAGAATGAGAAATCTTGGAAACGCGACTCAGATTTTGATTTTGAGTCTGAAAATGGATAGAAAATGATGTGATATGAAAGACCAGAAATGAAAGATATGATTAAGAAGAATCAGAAAATGAGCACAGTTGACCAACTAGTCCGAAAATGATAAAAAGGAGAGCTCTCTCCATATGCAAGATGCAAAAACTAAACTATGATGAACCTAAGAATGCAAGCTACTATGAAAGTGGTTGACTTGCAAGGTCACAATGCTAATAGACAACTAATTATCATCATCGAGCGTTATTGGTAGTGTCATAAGATCATACAATGCACACTAACATAACTATGTGGATATGAATATGATCTTTATCAAATAGAAATGTGGAAATCTCACCTAGGCATCAAAGACATTGAGGTCAAGATGACTAATGCAGTGAGATTACCTAAGTTTGATATGGCGAGATTATGCTTGTATCAAGACACATGAAAGTCAGGATAACTAGAAGCATGCACTCACAAAACAGTCAAGGATAATACCTTGTCAATCCATAGTGTCAAGTAAGACCAGCATAAATGCTCATGATAGTTAGGATCAACAAAATATACCCATAAGCAGATAAAGAAAGAAAACATGTTCTCATACCCTCAGTCTTCTAGCTATGCATCATTGAAAACTTCTCAGGGAGAGACCACTCATCAAAGAAATCCTCATAGACAGCACACAAAGAAAAATAAAGTCAACATATTGCAACAAGTTGATTGTTTAAGTGTGTGTGTGTTGGTCATAGAGTCAAACTTTGAGTATCACATTTGCAAATGAGCAATGTCGCATCATACTAGATTGTAGGGTAAGACATCTGATAAGTGTTAAGAAACACTTGACGCAAGGGTAGTGTTGAAAAACACTATTTGGGTTGGTGTTAAAAAACACCTGTTTGTGAAATGCCCCAAGAGACAAATGCACCTAAAGGACCAATGCTAACAGTTATGCCCCCTAGACAAAGATAAAGACCAATTCCAGACCAAGTCAAATAAGGTCAAGGCATGATGGAAAGTGGCTAAGTGTTGAGGATGCATGCTAACAAATAGGGGTGCAAAGGCCTCAAGTAGCGCATGTTTCCAGGTTTTCACCACTTGGATTTTTATTGCAATTTTTCTCTTCTTTTTTTTTTTCATTGTTTGCTACCAAGGCGCCTGTTACCAAGTTTTCACCAAGGCACTTTTTCTAATTTTTTTGAATTTTCGAATTTATTTTTTTTTGTATTTTTTGTATTTTTTTAAGGACTTTTTATGCTTTTTAGGATTTTTTCAGCATCATATATCAATTTTTTTGGTATTTTTTCAGGATCATATAAGATATGTACAAAGGATGCCCCTAGACAGAACGGGTATCAAGGATAGAACTTCTTTAGGTGCAAAATGTTGATGGGCTCAGGGAGTTGTTCTCCATCTTCAATCGACAGTAAATATGCACCTGTACCAAAAGCTGTTGTAATAATGTATGGTCCAAGCCAATTAGGTTCCAACTTGCCCTTTTGTTCTCTATTCTGTTGATTCTTAGGGTTCTCTCTCAAAACAAGATCACCTATCTAAAATTCCCTAGGGCGAACTTCTTATTGAATGCTTTGAACATATGCTTCTGGTATACTCTCATGTGATCAAAGGAAGCCTTACGCTTCTCATCTAGAAGTTCTAGTTCTTGTAACCTCATGGCACGATAATCCTCATCTGTAATCAAACCTTTGAGTGAGACTCTAAGTGAAGGGATCTCTACTTCTAAAGGTAATACCACTTTAGCACCATAAGTAAGGGAAAAAGGTGTGGCTCCTGTAGGTGTGTGAATGCTTGTTTTGTAAGCCCATAGTGCTGGATTGATTTGCAAGTGCCAATCCCTACCATTCTTGTGCACTGTCCTATGAAGAATTTTAAGAATAGTTTTATTAGAGGCTTCTACCTATCTGTTTCCCTGTGGAAAATAGATGGAGGACCAATGTTGCTTAATTTTAAACTTCTTGCATAAATTCTTTAGGTCCTTGTTCTTGAATTGACCTCCATTATCAGTAATAATCTCAGAAGGCACTCTAAATCGACAAATAATATGATTCAGAATAAATAGGGAAACTATTTTGCTTGAGGCAACAGAAAGAGGGACTACCTCTACCCATTTCATGAAATAATCAGTAGCTGTGATGATAAACTTATGTCCACCTGATGAGTTGGGGTGAATTTGCCCAACAAGGTCAAAGGCCCAGCGTTGAAATGGCCAATGAGAAATAGAAGGAATTAGCTCCCTCCCTAGAGCGTGAATCAGGTTTCCATGTTTTTGACATTTCTCACAAGATTTAGAGAAAGCTACTGCATCAGTTTGCATTGTGGACCAGTAATACCCCGCCCTAAGCAACCTTCGGGCCATGGCAAGACCATTAGAGTGTCCACCACAAATGCCCTCATGAATGTCAACTAATGCTTGGTCAGATTCCTCCTTTTCCAAGCACCTAAGAAGTGTCCCATCTAAACCCCTCCTATATAAATCACCAGAGATAAGGGTGTGGTGAGAGGCATTACGGATGAGGTTTCAGCATTCAGAATGGTTGAAAGTGTTAGGGATGATGCCATCGCATAGATATGAATAGATAGCACCATAGCGGGAAGACTCATGTGTGACAAGGGTACAAATGGCATTGCTTTCAAATGAGTCAAATATGGGGTGGTATAGCTCTTCCACCAGGAATTCAAATTTGGATTCATGTTGTTCCAACTATAGGAGTGAAGCTAATGTAGCCATAGCATCTGCAGCTTTGTTTTCTGCTCTAGGGATCTGTTGAAATGTCACAAAGGTAAAGTAACATCTCAATGAATCAACCATCTTTTTGTAAGGTATCAATTTTTCATCTTTGGTTTGATACTCCTTATTGGCTTGGTTGATAATTAATTATGAATCCCCAAAGACATGCAACTCTATTATGTTCCATTCTATAGCTAGTTTCAATCCATTGGTTAATGCTTCATATTCTGCAATATTATTTGTACATGGGAATAAAAGTTTGTAGGATTTTGGTATATTATACCCATGAGGAGAAACAAACAATACTCCCACACCTAATCCATTTTGCATGTTGGAACCATCAAAGAACATCTTCCAAGTGCGAGTGGTCATGTATAGAATGTGTTCATCTGGGAACTCTACCTGAATAGGAACACTATCCTTAACTGGAAAATCAGCTAACTGATCAGCAATAGCTTGCCCTTTTATGGCCTTTCTCTCAATGTACTCTATATCAAACTCAGATAAAACCATCATCCACTTAGCAAGTCTACCCATGAGGGCAGCCTTACTAAGCAAGTACTTTAGGGGATCAATTTTTGCAACCAAATGTATAGTATGAGCAAGCATATAGTGTCGCAACTTTTGGGAAGCAAACACTACTGCAAGACAAGACTTCTCAATGTTATTATAATTGATCTCATAAGATACTAGAGTATGACTAATGTAGTATATGGCCCTTTCTTTCCCAGTGTCATCTAATTGAGCCAACAATGCCCCCAAAGAAGACTCTGTTGCTGAAATGTACAAAATCAATGGTTTCCCTGGAATAGGAGGCATCAAAATTGGAGGATTAGCCAAATACTATTTTATTTGATCAAGGCTCTTTTGGAAATCCTCATTCCACACACATGTGACTCCCTTATGCAATGTTTTATTGAAAGGTTGTGCTCCATCTGCAAGTTGTGAAATAAACCTCCGTATAGATTGGAGTCATCCTTGAAGACTTCTCATTTGACTTATGTTCTTTGGAGGTGGCATATCTAAGATAGCTTGGACCTTTTCAGGATCAACCTCTATTCCTTTTGCTAAAATTATGAATCCTAGAAGTTTACCTAAGGTAACTCCAAATGCACACTTTTTTGGATTCAATCTAAGTTGAAACTATTCCATGTGATCTAGAATCACTTCCAAATCGTCGAGGTGTGTATCCCGTTTCCTAGATTTAGCCAAGGTATCATCCACATAATCTTCCATGTTCTTATGCATCATATCATGAAAAATTATGGTCATAGCTCATTGGTATGTTGCTCCTGCATTCTTTAGGCCAAATGGCATGATGTTCCAACAATAGGTTCCCCATGCACATGTGAAAGTTGTTTTCTCTTGATCTTCAGGAGCTATTTTTATCTGGTTATATCCAGAAAACCCATCCATTAAGGAGTATATCTCATAACCCGTCATCATATCCACTATCATGTCTATGTTTGGGAGTGGAAAGTCATCATTTGGGCACGCTTTGTTGAGGTCTCTGAAGTCTATGCAAATGCGAATGGACCCATCATGTTTTGAAACTGGAACAATATTGGAGATCCACTCAGCATAGTCAATAGCTCGAATGAATCCTGCGCGTAAGAGCTTTTCTAATTCAATTTTAACAAGAAGAGCTATGTGAGGGTGCATTTTCCTCAACCTTTGTTTGATCGGTTTTATTCCTGGAGCTATAGATAGATGATGCATAATAAGATCAGTGTCAAGCCCTAGCATATCGGAATATGTCCAAGCAAAGTTGATTTTCTTCTTTTGCAAAAACTTTGTATATGCCTCTTTTTCTTCAACTGATAGAGACTGAGCTAGGTGCACTATTTGGGGAGCCTCTTCTGTATTCAAATTCACTGATTGTGTGGGCTCAATGAGAACTGATGACCTATCTTGGAAGTAACTTGGCAAGTTATTAAGTACCCCATCCTTAGGCGCCTCAAAGAGGTTTTCACCCTCGGATACGTCATTTTTTTTTACTATTTTGGGTTCTGACACTGCCAAAAAGTGGTTTTCGCCATCAAACCTTTTTTTCTTTTTCTTTTATTTTTAGACTGAGGTACTTAATATCAGGCTCCGTCATACTTGTTGTTGGTTCACTGGTGGAAGAGACTATGGGTTCAAGAGCATTTAGATAACAAGCAATTTCATAGTCATTCTGAAAGTTTAAGAGCTGAGGCTCTTGGTAACGTTGAGACCAATCAATTAGGTGGAAATGAACAAGGGGTTGGTCAATGACTAGTTCAACATTTTGTATGTGGAAGGTATTATCTCTGGTGACCATACAATTTGGATTCATCAAGTCTCCTTCTAAGATACCCGAATTAGGATTTGTCCTAGCAAACAAAGCATCGTCCACTAAGGCAATTTGAGGAGTCCAATCCTCTAGTCCTACACTAGGCTCATTGGTCACATCAAGTTGAGTACTATAAGTATGGACAACATCCATGTCCAAATCAACTGTTGCATCTGAAAGTGAGTCCCATTCGAACTCATGTGAGTCTATCTTTGAATCATTATTTGGGCCTCATGATGTAGAAGCCTTAAGGTTAGGAAAGGTTTCCCTTTCTCTAGCACTAGCATTGTTAGTATCTATCGCAGCTAGGATAGCAACACTTTCCATTGTCAATCTAGCATTCATATAGTCACTATCCATCACAGCTGGGATAGTAGGACTATCAATTGTCAAATCTTTTGAATCTCCCCAAAGGAGATTTGTTGAAGGCACCCAATCATTAGACATGTCTTGCTGATTAGAGAGATTAGGTGTGTAGTCTGAGTCATTGTCACTGTCCATCACAGCTAAGACCGGGACACTTTTCTATTTCTTATTTGCAAAACCTAAGCCAACTGTTGACTTATTCCTTCATCCAAAAAGGGCATGGTTAAGAGGTTCAGCTTTGGCATCCAACTGATGACTAAGGGGCCCATGTCTTGGATAACCCATATTCTTGACCAATGTATACCCTCTCCCATAAGCTCGAGGGGAAGGTGCAAAATCCTCATTATGTCGGTATTTCTCCTCTCGGTAAATCCAGTCCCTAGCAGCAACCTCTTCTTTTTCCTCTTGAATTGGAACTAAGGATTCTAACTGAGGATTCTATAAACTTGTCGAACAATGTCATGGCTGAAGACAAGGGTTTCATATCTTGAGAAGGTTTGCCATAAGACGTAGGGGAAATTGGCAATTTTGTGAATGAATCAATTTTGTAATCCCCCATGCCAAGATCCATGGCTTTGAATTTTTCTTTGCATTGTTCAAATGTAGTATCAAAAGTGTCAGCCTCCCTATTCAAAGGAATGTGAGACCCTGCTGAAATTGTGTTGACTGACAATGTGCTATCCCCAGGTATGCAAACTTCTACTCCATTGTAAGGGAACTTCACACACTGATGATAAGTAGATGGGATTGCTTGCATCTCATGTATCCAAGGTCTACCCAACAAAATAGTGTAAGCCAAAGGATCGGCATCAACAATCTGAAACAAAATATCTTTCTCTACAGGACCAATTCGGATAGGAAGAACAACCAATCCTTTAGAACTACGTTCTGCTTCATCATAAGCTTTGATAGTTATCTTCTTCCTTGTGTCAATGACTTCTTCTGAATAACCCAAGGCCTTCAATAAGCTCAAAGAACAAATATTAAGCCCAGCACCCCCATCTATCAACACGCACCTGACACGGGTCTTGTGGATCATAACCTCCATATGAAGGGCCAAATTGTGTGGGTGGCTTAATGACTTGTCATCTTCTTCTGAGAATGTAAGGTAGTGAGGGCTAGCCAAGTGGTTGACCATATTTTGGAATTGATCTACATCTATATCATTAGGGACATTAGCCACTCGCAAGGCATCCTCAAGGACACACTTATGCTTAGGGGACAATTCCAAAAGCTCAAAGATTGAAATCTGCACTCGTGTATGTTGTAATTGGTCAACAAGATTATAATTCAACTCAGGACCAACAACAGATTTAGGAAGAACACTTTTTGACACTGGCTTCTTAGACTTACTAGAGTTAGGACCTCTAATAACAATGGGAGCTTGAGACTGACTCCTAGTGACTGCATTGAGGGGTTGAGACATCCTTCATGAGTGAGGACCTCTTAGTACCACAATAGGTCCTTCATTAGGCATAGGAGTTGAATCCACATCATATCCATAAGGGTCTTTCCCTCTCATCATGTTGACATTATCATCAACAACTTCAAGCATATTAATAACATTTTCAGCATTTGTGTAGGTGTAGTTGATAGCAGCCTTGCCATTCTTATTGTTAGAATTCTCTCCTTTCTCATATTTGGGCAAGGGTTCTTTAAAAGCTTTGTGATCCGCATTAGTGGTTAAACCATCAACTTGTAATCTTTCACTTTCAATAAGATCTTGGACAAGATGCTTAAGTTTAAAATAATTTTCTATATCATGTCCAATTCCATTGTGAAAGACACAGAAAGCCTTCTCATCCCACCAATGAGGTTTAGGATCTGATATGTGAAACTTTGTAGGATCCTAAGGTTGTGCCAAATTATGAGCAATTAACGTCTTGAAAATGTCTGCATAGGAGTCCCCAAGTTTGGTAAATTGTCTCTTTTCTGTTTTAGGTCTCCCTTGATACTTGGGTTTATTTTCTCGTTGTGCTGAAGATGTTTGCAACTTCATGGCTTGGACTGCATTAGAGAGATTAAGAACTCCTTCATTCTTAGGTTGTGATGAGTCAACAACTCTGTCATTGACCACTTGCTTATTCTTATTCCAATAGGAGTTCTTTTTGTCCTTATTACCATTATTATTGTTGTTTTGGCCATTGTTGTTATTAGTTGTTTTGGCCAAAATTCCTTATTCTTTTAGGACATCCTCTATGCGACACGCCACTTCTACCATGGTATCAAAAGAATTAAATGGGATCTTCCTTACTTCATACCTTAATTCTGGTACCAAGTTGCTCACAATGATGTCTATTCTTTCCTCCTCATGAATTGTCCTAGGATACTTCGAGCACAACCGTCTCCATCTTTGCAAGAAGGTGACAAAAGGTTCTCCTTGATTTTGTTTGAGTTTGCACAAATCAAGCATGGTGACTGACCTTGATAAGTTGTAAGCAAAATGTTGAACAAATCTTTCCACAAGCTCTCTAAATGTCTTAACTGGAGGAGTAAGGTTAGTAAACCACTCCATGGCTTGACCCTTGAGACTCCTTGGGAATAATCTCATCAAGTAGGAGTCTTCATGGTGAAAAAAAAAGCTCATTATGTAGAACTGTCTAACATGGTCATGAGGGTCACCAACGCCATCATATTTGTCATAGGTTGGAAACTCAACTTTCTTAGGAAACTCAACCAACACCACACTCTTGTTAATAGGATTGGGACAAATAGAATCCAAGTTGAAAGTACTCTTAGGAGCCCTCATGTTGTCCACATCTCTTTGCAATTGTTTGATCACTTCATTTGTGGATGGGTCTTGCTTCTTTACCTTTCTATCCACATCAAAATCAAAGGGAACTCTTGCACCCTTATTAATTAGACTTTCTAAGAATTGAGCTTTATTCTGTTCCACATACCTTTCGACGTAGGCTTGAAACAAAGGTTCTTGTTGAATAGCCATGAAGTCTATATGATCGAAGTTGGCATAACTTCCTCCATGTTGTGAGCCATGATGTGCTCATTGGGAGGGTTGCTTTGAAAGTCTAGAAGGTGACTGTCTCCTATGGTGATCATATCTTGAAGTCCTTCTACCTCTAGGACTTGGGGATCTTGAGGGCATCCTTGACCTTCTTCTAGGACTTGGTGAGGGAGTAGATGGGGGTGATGTTAGATTAGGTGAAATACTAATCTCCCAAGAACACCTGCATGCATAACCCTGTCACATGGAAGAAGCAAAGAACAGAAGCAAGAAAAATCTATGGAGGCCAAAAAGCCAGAGACATCTTATTGACATGCAAAGAGCAATCTCTATTATGATCCCATAAGTCAATGAATGAAATACAAAGAGGGAATCCTTATAAAAGGATACCAAAACCCTAAAGAATAATGAGATGCCTAAGTCTAACTTAAGTGTAGAGAATAATAGACTAATAATTAAATAAATTAATTATTAGCTATAATATGACTACTCTAACACCCCCCCTTAAGTGTAACTTAGGGAGAAGCTAAACAACTAAGGACTAAAAGATGCATGAAAACAAAAATGCATGAAAGAGCTATGGGTCCCGGCAACAAGGCCTGATCAGGTACCCAAGTACAAGAAAATAAACTAGATGAAGGAAACAAAGCCTCCAATCTAGGGAATGTCCCAAAGAAAGGAACAAGAAAGAGCATGAAGCATCTCCGAAGCATGAAGCTGCAAACACTGTCAGAAGAATACTGCTGGAACCCCCACTGAAATAGTGGATGACCAGGTAGAGAAGACAAAGTCTGAAGAGCTGATCAATCGAAGAGGTGACCTCCAAAAAAAGGAATGAATGAGTGTCTATATAGTAGATGATCCATCTCACCGAAATGCATAGGTGCCTAGCCACTGCATCCGCCTAGTACATAGGAACAAAAACTGAATACGTAGATCACTCAACCGAACCAAGCAAGTAATAGAGCCAACAGGTGAACCCCCCCATAATGCTGAACAGGGAGAGGGGTGACAGGAACACTGAAATGCAATGCCAGAAACATCTGCAAGAAGAAGAATCAGGAACACCAACAGTGCAACAGAAGTACAAGCACAGGATAAAGGGCAGTGTTATAGACACACAACATGGGCTAATGTCATGGAAGGTACACTCACTTGACAAAGGTGGATGAGCACAAAAGGCAAAACATCATAACCCCCCATGGCACTTTATAACTGAGTGCGAGTACAAACAAACACAAGGAGTACAAGATCCCAGATATGCAAAGGCAGGCACTTTATCTCAGTGTGTTTACAGAAAAAAGAATGCAACAGAAGAGAAACATACAATGCTCAGAAGTCAGAAAGAAGAGTGAGCTATTAACTCAGAAGAAGAGATCCCCGGACCTGTAGAACCAAGCACTCCACGAGAGGGCATAAACTGCCAAACGCGGAGGAGTGAAAACCTGGAGTAGAATCTAGAAAAATAACCTCAACCACTGAATAGCACACTGAACCAGCTTTCCGAAAAAACCAAGTTTGCTGAAAACTGAGCCCGAATATGAGAGATATAGTGTCCGGAATGCAAAAAGTACCCGTGACTTTGACTGGAAGAAAACCCCTGCAAACAGCAAAATCAAACAACCAAATTGAAAAAAACAGAACGGTCTCGGAACCAGCTTTCCGTCGATATCTCGTTTGGCAAAAAATGCCATCGTATGCTCAAGTTACGGCAAAAACAGTGACAGGTGCTCTGGCAGGCACCTGAAAAAGAAAACCTCTGAATTCAACAGCCTGGTGCGAAAAATGGAAGAAGAATCTAGAAAAAAGCTCTGCGTATAAAACGACCGTCTCAGAATCATCTTTTCGATGATGTCTCTTTTGCCCACTAACTCCTCAGTATGAGCAAGTTATGCCAAAAAAAGCATCAGGTGCTCCAGGAAGGCAAAAAGGTAGTCCTGCCTTCGAAGGCATGGTATGAAAACCGAGGCAAAAAACTCAAAAAAAACCTCCATAATTGCGTTCATCTCGGAAAGAGCTTTCCAATGATATAAAAAACTCCCAAAAAAACCCCCGGATGCTTCCTGTAGAGCGAGAAACGTCCAAGTATCCTTAAAAAGCACCAAAAAAAAGTTTTAAGCCCCTGGGGCTGGAAAAACAGAGCCCCTAGGCGCATGGCAGCTAAACCCGGAGCCCCTGGTCACCATAGGACCGTCGCTGGGCATTAGATAAGCCCGCGGGGCTGGGCGGCGCAGAGGGCCGGGGAGCAGAGCTGGGCCGGCGAGCAGCGGGCGGCGGAGGGCGGCGGGGCCGCGGGCGGGCGGAGCTGGGCCGCGGCTCTGTGGTGGCCGCTTGGCGGTGCGCTGGTGGCCGCTGGGCGGCCGCCCAAAACTTTATTTTTTTTATATTTTTTTTTTTAAATCGCCGACTGTACCCGCCTCGGAGTGTGTGCCAGGGCCGTACGGCCCTAGTATGCAAAAAATTTTGCCTCTGATGCCACTGTGTCCAAAATGGACAAGTTTTATATGGATTTAGGGGTTCTTGGGCCTTCCGAACACAATGGTGGTGTCCGTTTTTGCCCAAGGTGAGCTAAATTTTGGCTCCCCCCCAGATCCACAAAAAAAACTCTTGAAACCCTTGAAAACCTCTTGCTTCTGAAACACTTCAACAAAACACGAACAGCGAGCAGCAAGATGGCTCTGATACCATGTTAGATTAGGTGAAATACTAATCTCCCAAGAACACCTGCATGCATAACCCTGTCACATGGAAGAAGAAAAGAACAGAAGCAAGAAAAATCTATGGAGGCCAAAAAGCCAGAGACATCTTATTGACATGCAAAGAGCAATCTCTATTATGATCCCATAAGTCAATGAATGAAATACAAAGAGGGAATCCTTATAAAAGGATACCAAAACCCTAAAGAATAATGAGATGCCTAAGTCTAACTTAAGTGTAGAGAATAATAGACTAATAATTAAATTAATTAATTATTAGCTATAATATGACTACTCTAACAGGTGAGTGGGTCCCACTATTAGTACCCCTCCCATTGAATCGGTTTTGGAGTTATTGTGCATAGAGTCTATCTTCTTCTTCTTGAGCGACTCTTTTCCTTATGTCCAATAATGCATGTTCCTCTTCCTTTAGTTGTCTAAATTTCTCCTTTTTAGCAGCTTTTCATCTAGATAGGCTTGCTTCTCCCTTTCAATTTTCTTCAATCTTGTATTTGCATATCGAGAGGTATCTCTAAGTGGAGAAGGTTTGCTTGACTGTCTGATTGCATTGGCTGCATTGATGTGGTGGTCACTAGACTCGTTGCTTTGGTCTTCATGTTGTGACCCTGAATCTGAGTGAGTTTGTTGGTGATGTCTCTCAGCTTGTTGGTGAGCATCAAGATACCTTGTGTTGATCGGGGGTGATCCAGGTGGACTAGCATATGTAGACCCAACAGACATCATCTTACCCCTATGCCGTTGAAATATGTCATCAAGAGTCTGGTTCATTGTTTCTCTTTGTTGTCGAGTGAATGTGTAACTCATGTCCATACTTGATGAAATGGGTGCTAGAGAGGTACTCACTTCACTAGGATTACCTTTCGAATTAAAACAAATATCAGATTCACTCTTAGGAGATTGATCAAAAAGGGATCCTTTTCCCTTATGTTGTTGACGAGTCTTAACTGGTGGTAACTGGCTAAAGACAATAGGGGATCACTTCCCTTGATTGACTTGGTACCTTGTTGTAACTGACATGAAAGAAAGAGATTCTTAATGATAGGGTGACCTCGCAAAGTGTCAACACCAAACTAGGATAATCAAAGTTCCCTATTGTCCAAAATGAAATGAAAAGATAGAAATAAAGGGACTCTACCAACACTGTCAAAGAGGTGCTAAAATCAAAGGATGAATATCCTTGCACTTTTGAATCAGGAGGTTGGACTAGGCCAAAATATAATTGAAATTGATTAAATGAAAGTGATTTGGACAATAAGAGCACTAAAATTCTCCAAGAATGTAGCTAACAATTCTAGAGATAAGCTTTCTCACCAAGAATAACCTTCTAACCTGACAACTATTTCCAAAGTGGCCTTGTAAACCAATTGATGCTATTCCTAGAGGGCAAAAACTAGAGATTTAAAGTCAAAACAAGTCTCTAATGTCAAGATAGAAAATCGAGCAAGCTGTAAAAAAGTTGGGTGTTTCAACTCAAGAATTCAGTTATTTTGTGGTTTAATCAAACACATTAACAGATTTCCAGCATTTTATCAAGCACATAAGATAGCAATCAAGGAGTTCAAGCAAGCAATTATCTTCAAACAATGAGTAAGGGGCAAAGCAACCTTGCACATGAACAAGTATAGTGACTTAGTATTTCTACTTCTTAAAGGTTTTACTTGTGTATGTTCTTGACAATGTTTTAGCAGGCACTTAGAACACAACAACACCTTATCAAGCTGTCTACAAGGATATACATGGCTTTCTAAAAGGAGTCCTTGATATACGCAAGGTATGTGAGGCTCAAATCTGTAGATGAGAAGAATCCAAAATCACACAGCCGGGGGGAGACGGTAACCCAAATCTCCTCCTTCACTTCTCAAAGGTATAAAGTTCTTTGAGGCTTAGCCAAGAGTGATATCAAACTCAATTCCCAAGAGAGGTGTCTTTGGATTCACCTCCCGATATTTATACTCCACTAGAACATAGGAGTTAAGGTCGTCCCTTGAGGTGGTGTGTCCCCAAGCAGGCCTTCTAGAAATAAAAACTAAGTAATTCACTATCAAAAGTATTTAGAGCACTAAAGGTGGAACACTTAACTCTTCAAGTAAATGCGAAGTGAGTCCAAAAGTGGGACACTTAACCCTTCAAGTGAATGCGAAGCGAGTTCAAAAGTGGAACATTTAACCCTTTAAGATAATGTGAAGCGAGTCCAAAAGTGGAACATTTAACCCTTCGAGAGAATGTGAAGCGAGTCCAAAAGTGGAACATTTAACCCTTCAAGAGAATGTGAAGTGAGTCCAAAAGTGGAACATTTAACCCTTCAAGAGAATGTGAAGTGAGTCCAAAAAGTGGAACACTTAACCCTTCACACAAACTCAAAGTGAGTCCAAAAGTGGAACATTTAACTTTTCACACCAACTCAAAGTGAGTCCAAAAGTGGAACATTTAACTTTTCACACCAACTCAAAGTGAGTCCAAAAGTGGAACATTTAACTCCTCACATCAACTCAAAGTGAGCCCAAAAATAGAACATTTAACTCCTCACATCAACTCAAAGTGAGTCCACACCTTAGAAAACAAGTGAGTTCCAAAAAGCACAAAAGGGTTGCCTAGTGGAGCAATTAACACTTCTTTCCTGTAGACCCCTCCCCTTTAATGTGGCGCTAATCTTGCAACCATGGGGTTGAAATGAGGGGCCGGTGGATTAGTGAGTCCAATAACCCAAGATAGCAATCTAGATCAATCACAAGTAATCTAAGACTGCTAATCAATACTACTCACAAATGAAAAAGGGTTGAACAATGAAATATTTAACTTTCTAAGTAAACATAGAGTGAGTCCACAAAGTGGTGCATTTAACTCCTTATGTAAACAAGGAATGAATCCATGCCCTCAATCACTCAATAAGATATTTGATATTGGAACCAAGAATTACTTAAGGTTTAAACATAAGCATTCACTTACACAAACTTGTATGAAAGCAAATCTATGTTCATTCATATCCCATTAAGAGCATCAATTGAAATGTGTTCTATGAAAGCATGTAAAACACTCAAGTCAAACACATGAGAGGTTCAATTTTAATCCCAAAATCCAAATGTTGTAGAGATGGAACAAAGTACCTCAAGTTCAACGCTTTGTTTTAAGCATTTTCCATGAAAGCAAGAGCACCTTCAAATGAACAAGACAAGAAAACAAGCAAACAAGATATGCAATGTATATCCAACTTATGCAAACCCTAAGGTTAGATCTAAAAATCAATTGTTAGGATCAATGATAACCAGCAAATAATCCAAATGATAACTCATATCATGCAATGAACAATGAAAAATAAGTACATACCCATCACACAATTTTATTTTTTTTGCATTTGACCTAGTCAACAACATTTGATTTTTACCATATGAATTCAGACCCTAAACCCCAAAATGTAGAAAAGAGACCTTTATCAAAAAATAAAGAGCTTTCTAAAAATATAAAAATTTTAGAAAAAATCTCTTCATTTGTGCCCTAGAGACCTATTTTACCAAAATAGACCAGTTTTTATAAATTTAGCAAATGAGCTATGATATGATTTCTAAATTAAAAACACAGTGAATGGACCCCTTGTATAATTCCAAGAAATTTTTAGAAATGTAAGAATTTTCAAAAAATACGCTGATTTGCGCCAAAAATCATTTTTTTTATGAAAAATCAATAAAAAATCATAAAAAATACAAATCACCTCTAAAAATTCTAAAAAAAATTTTGGAGCTTCTCTAATATGTTGCCAACTTGAAAAAAAAATTTCAAACCAAAAAATTAAGCTGTTTGGGAGATATGATCAAATCTTTCAAATCTAAGATTTTTCATCTCCAAACAAATCTGCACAAGGGTTAGCTCCAAAAATAATCAAAACCAGCATGCAAGAGGTGGGTTGCCCCATGGTGGGCACAAAAATGTATGGTGAAAATGTGACCACACTTTCTATGAATCTTTACATGCAAGAAAACTCAACAATGAGCCCTCACAAATCGATCCATAGCTCTCTATGCATGGAGTTGCAAGATTTCTAAAATTGCTCTCAGCTAGAGCTATAAACTCATGACCTTGCTAGTCAACCACACAATGAGAGATTCTAAATCAAAGACAAGGGCAACAATGCCAATATCTCTAATGAAATCAATATGGATGCAATGCAATGCAAATCTATATGACAATGCAAGTTAATCTATTGCATAAAAGGAAATCTAAGCTAATATGTCATGATAATGCAACTAAGAAAGGAAATATGCAACTACAATGAAATGCAATAACAAGTCTTCAAAGCTTGGATGTAGAATGTCTTCAAAGAGCTCCAAAATGACCTAGAAAACTTGCAGCATAATATTAGCATAAAAATTTAAGATATGAAAATGAGGAAGAAAGCTCTTCTTTTATAGAGAATGAAATGAAAATGGACCATTGAGATTAAGAGGCAAAAGACTTAATCAACGGTGGAGAAAAATAGAAGCTTGATCCTTGTGCACAAATATCCTCCAATAGGAAAATAAGAGTTGACTTTATGTCCATATGAGACAAAAAGTGTTTTTTTCTCTTTTTATAAAATAAGAATAATGTTTTATTTGTGCAACATAGGATACGAAGAAAAGGTGGGGATTTTTTATTTAAATAAAAGGGGAGGAAATTCTTTTTAATTAAATAAAAGCTTAGGATAAAGTGATTTTATTATTTAATTAAAAGAGATTTTTAATTAATTAAAAAAGAGCATGTTCTTTTAATTAAATAAATATTTTATTTTATTTTATTTTTTAAATTAAATAAGGCTCAAACCTTAAGAAATATTGAATTGATTATGATTTGATCAAGGAAATTGATATAATTGATATTGTTGATATTTGAAAATATTGATTCAGGGATTTGACAAATTACTGAATGGGGGCCCAAAGTCTAGGCGACCATTTTAGGGTGTATACACAAATATTTAAGCTGGATCATCCATCTATAAGGACTCTTTTCACCTTATGCTTATGAATCAAGACTTCTATGTGCAAAGGCAAGTTTTGAGGATGATTAAGTGACATGTCATCTTTCTGGGAAAATGATAAGCAATTAGGTGCA